>PVIW01002742.1:79610-201248 GCA_004026585.1 Noctilio leporinus | reverse complement strand
AAAAGTGACTTTTGTTCAGAAGAAATTAAAATGTCAATCTAAAGCCTACACTCAAATGAGTTAACTTTAAACACATTTCAGAAAAGAATTTAATAATTATATAATAAACAAGGTCTGTCCTGAAAATATCCAGCCAGTGTCAATATAATTGAAACTGTTTGTGTGGCTGATACTTTTGGGACAGTCCTCATAGATCCAAAAAAAAAAAAAAAAAAAAAAAAAGAAGTGATGCAGCTCCTTTCACTCATCCCATTCTATCCAGGGTTGTATGAATGCCTAGGCTGCAAACTTTTGGTAAAATATTTGTTAATATATTCCACAAACTATTAAGTTTACCATGTAATTTGAGATTCTTGCAAATAGAGGAGGGCTGACTGAATGACACAACATGAAGGCTAAAGTTTTTCATTTAGAAATAAAGAGCTTTAAAATTAGGAAAAAAAAAAAAATAAGCAGCATCTAATTTTTTAAAGCACTTGCTATACATAATAATAATTACTATAGTAATGATTAGAAGAAAAAAGTAGACCCAAAAGGCATTTGTGGTAAGAAAATTACTAATTTTTTCGCTGGTTAGATTCCCAGCCAGGGCAACATAACCAGGTTGCAAGCCAGGTCTTCAGCCAGGCCTGTAGCTGGAGGCAGGTGAAAGGCAACCATACATTGATTGATGTCTCTCTCCCTCTCTCCCTTCCTTTCCCTCTAAAAATGATAATTTTTTTAATTACTAATTTTTTAAAATCCTCATCCATGGATACGTTTAATGATTCTACAGAGGAAGGAACATAAGTTCAAGAAACACTGATAATTTGCTTCCAATAACCTGCCCTAATCAGGAATTGAACCTGCAACCTTTAGGTGTACGGTTCAACTTTCCAACCAGCTGAGCACAACTCAACTAGGGCTGACTTTGTCTTAAAACATTCATTAAAATGTAGGCTAATAGTGCTCTGACTGGTGTGGCTCAGTGAGTTGCGTGTCATTCCACAAATCAAAAGGTTGTCATTCAGATTCCTATCAGGGCACAGGTCAGAGCAAAAGCTTGCGTTGTGGGACAGGTCCCTGGTTCGGGGCATGCGAGGAGGCAACAGAAATACTTCTCTCACACAATGATGTTTCCCTCTTTCTCCCTCCCTACCCCTCTCTCTAATAATTAAAAAAAAACAAACAAACAGTTTTTAATGTAAGCTATTAGGGAAAAGTAACAAAATAAATCAATGGACAAAATAATATTTACTTATCAAATACATTTTACAAAATTAAGCAGTAAAAGGAACAAGGGCTTGAATATTTCTGCAAGAACTAAAATTTAGGTCCTGGCTGGTGGCACAGTGGATAAGGTGCCGGCCTGAGAACCCAAAAGTTGCTGGTTCAATTCCTGGCCAGGGAACATGGCCAGGTCTTCAGCCAGGCTCGTAGCTGGAGGCAGGTGAATGGCAACCATACATTGATGTCTCTCTCCCTCTTCCTCAAACTAAAAAAATCTTAAAAAACTGAAACACTAAAATTTAAATGCTTAACTTCGATAAAACAGAAAATAATATCCTATAAATTAATTTGTGATTTTTCTCCCCTTTACTGTCAGAAAGTAACATAAATACCTTCTGGTTAAATGATAAATTAAGCCCCTTACAGCTATGAAAAGGATGTAGGTCCCCAGTAATATACAGCTTTCATAACACAACACCAAACTTTTGTAAATTGTCTTACCTCCTTGCTCTTTTAATTTTTTTTTTTTTTTTTTTTAAGATTTTATTTCATTACTTTTAGAAAGAGGGGAAGGGGGAGAGGCAGAGAGGGAGAGAGACATCAATGTATGGTTGCTTTTCACCTGCTTCCAGCCACAGACCTGACTGGAGACTTGGTTTGCAACCTGGTTATGTGCCCTGGCTGGGGAATCGAACCTGCGACCTTTGGGTTCGCAGGCCGGCGCCTTATCTACTGTGCTACCAGCCAGGGGTGCTCTTTTAATTTTTATACTTCAATACCCACATGATGCAAAAAGATAAAATAAGCTTTGTGAATGTGATTTTTCCAAACTGTCACAATTGCAAGATTGCAACTTCTCTCACTGAAGTTCCCCCAGTAAAGAACTGGGTCATGTCTTACCTGCCCATGCCATGCATAGTGCAAAATAATAGCAGAGTTAGGATGGTTTCCAAGGAAAATTGGCATCAGAGTGGAGATAAGTTCATGGCGCAAGGTGTGCCAGGAGGTGTTGATTTGTAATAAGGCCAATACCAGCATGTCCGGACAGTGTTTGATAGGGAAACTGAAGAGCTGTTTGACTTGCTCATATTGCCCCACCTCTGCAAGCCTCAGTAGAGATTCAATCAAATCCAAGCTCTTCCTAACAAAAATGGAAGTAAAGTAGTCCATCAATGAAAATCTAGGTATACAAAGTTCACTTTCTAAGTGATACCATCAATCAGAATAAAACCATGTAGTTGTCATCTTTCAACATAAAGAATATTCAAGCTGTTTATCTCAAAAATACACGATGCTATGATATAAAGAATAATTTCAAAGGCAGTCACAGGGAGTAAGTGATAAAAAAAAAAAGGGGGATACCACTGACTGTTTCCATAATCACAGACACTCCTTATATTGTGCTGCAAAAAAGCACTAAGTAGTTGCTACAGAGATCATTTGGCCAGCAAAGGTAGATGTTAACTAGGCTTTTACAGGTAAAGTTTATAACATCTGGAAATATCTAAAGGGCTTTAAACTATCCTAAAACTACAACCCACACTCAAAAAGTAAGTAAGAACAACAGTCCACCACATGCCATAAAAGTGTGCCAGGAAAGTACAGTTTCAAGAAAAAGGGAAACAGCTTTGGCTGGTGTGGCTCAGTGGATTAAGCTCCAGCCTGTGAACCCAAGGGTAGCCTGTTCAATTCCTAGTCAGGGCACATGCCTGGTCTCCAGTTGGGGGTGTGCAAGAGGCAACCACACAGTAATGTTTCTTCCACCTTTCTTTCTCTATTTCCCTCCTATCTAAAGCAAAATAAATAAAATCTTTAACAAAACTAAATTTAAAAAAAAAGGAAACATTCTGACGTGGATGCCTTTGAGGAACAATCCAACCCACACTCCCTTCCCATAGCCATGTATGTATCTCAACAGTAATGAGGTACTTTCTCCAGCCTTATCTCACACCCCCAAAAAGAAATGATTTATTAAATTCCAGGTAAAACCTACTGGGCTAGAGTCAGGTTCTCCCTCAGAACTTGGAACTGGAATTCAGAGAAACGAGGTATTAGATTTGATGGGTTACCCATCTTGAGCTACTCTTGAAATCTACAGAGAAAGGATCTAACACTAGAGAATTATATACCTCCTATCAACTTTTTTTTTTTTTTAAAGATTTTATTTCATTATTTCTAGAAAGAGGGGAAGGGAGAGAGGCAGAGGAGGAGAGAGACATCAATGTATGGTTGTCTTTCACCTGCCTCCAGCCACAGACCTGACTGGAGACCTGGTTTGCAACCTTGTTATGTGCCCTGGCTGGGGAATCGAACCTGTGACCTTTGGGTTCACAGGCCGGCACCTTACCCACTGTGCTACCAGCCAGGGCTCTCCTATCAACATTTGATAGTTTCAGAAAATATCTAATGGCTTACCTTTACAATAGAAGGGATGTGACTATCTAGTGGTAGGAGACTAAAAATAGATTTTTATTCACCATCACCCCTCTATTAAAATATAAGGTTAATTAGGCTCATTAAAAATATTGTTTTCAAGACCTGGCTGGTGGCACAGTGGATAAGGCGCCAGCCTGCGAACCCAAAGGTTGGTGGTTCAATTCCCAGCCAGGGCAACATAACCAGGTTGTAAGCCAGGTCTCCAGCCAGGTCTGTAGCTGGAGGCAGGTGAAAGGCAACCACACATTGATGCTTCTCTCCCTCTCTCCTTTTCCCTCTCTAAAAAAAATAAAGTCTAAAAAATAAACCCAACCAAAAAGCCCCCACTGTTTTCATTTAAACCAAGTAACTGCTCACTAGTAATTTTCTATTTCATAAAAAAGTCACCCTTTTATGGGGAGAGGGACAGAGGGGAGAAAAAAAGGGATGGATGTAATACAACAACAATAAAATTAAAAGGAAAAAAAAAACAAGACAATATATTTGCAAAAGCTAAAAAAAAAAAAAAAAAGTCACCCTTTTAAGAAAAGTCATTTGAGTGCTTACCAAGTGGCAATTTCTCGATTGTCATCCTCTGGTGGTGCTTTCAGAATATCAGTGGCAACAGTATGACAGGGATAGTCAGCAAAACAGAAGATCTCTGGATTTATAAGGGAATGCTGAATGAAGGAGAGCTGGAACAAGAGAAAAAAGTCCTTATCACAATACATGACAGTGAAAGCTATAAAAATCTGTAGTATGTTAGGCTACTCTCAATTAAAAGATTAAAAAAAAAAACAAGTTATTTAGAATGGCAATTTCCTTTTAAAATCTCAATTTTTTGCTCCTTCAAAACCACCACCACCAATACAGAAAGATGAAAGGTGAAGAATGAAATGGTCTTGGAAACAAATATCATTGAACAGTTTGCTGTACATCAACTGAGTGTCTCATACTAAACTATGATAATGTTCTCCTTCAAAATTTGTAAGGCTCTACTCTCCTGAGAAATATAAAACAAACTCTCTTCTAAAGACTACTTTAATCAGTGGGTAGACAGCACCATGTAAGTCTCCCTTCTATAGCTAAACGCAGTTCATTTACCTGGCCTTCTGCATGTTTCCAAGGTCTGTATATGAGGTCTACTGGGAACACTTCCATACCCAGACCCCTCTGAATGCCATAAACCACATTATGAAGTCCTTTACTGTCACGAATTTGAAATCCAGGATGGTCCAGTTCATAAGTTACTTCCTTAAAATTCAAATTCGGGTTCTAAAAAAGGAAAAATTTTCAAGTTGAATGAACAGAAGTGTACATATTTTGATGCTTTATCAAAAGAACAAAATAAAATATGAAGTTCAATCAAGACGTTCAATTATAAACTCAGTATCATCTGAATCTTTCCAGCATTTCCAAAAAGACTTTGAAATGTCAATTTTAAAATTTTTAAAAATTTTATTACTTTTTAGAGAGGGTAAGGGAGGGAGGCAGAGAAACATCAAGGTATGGCTGCCTTTTTTTTACCTCTCTCCAGCTACAGACCTGGCTTGCAACCTCATTATGTACCCTGGCTGGGGAATCAAACAAGCAACCTTTGGGTTCGCAAGCCAGCGCCTTAACCACTGAGCCACCAGCCAGGTGAAATGTAATTTTTAATATTCAAACTAAACTGGGTCTACTAGCACATTAGGCCCCAACCTTTTTGGCACCAGGTCCTGATTTTGTGGAATACAATTTTCCATGGAGAGTGGTAGGGAGTATAGGAGGCTCAGGTGCTGGCCCACTTCCTAAGAGACCACACCCTTAACCTATCAGTCTGTGGCCCAGGGGTTAGGGACTCCTGTACTAGCAGGGAACTCTAACCATTCAGTTCAATATATAATTTAGCTGACCCTGTGAGAACATAAATGGGAACTCTTTCTTCCCCTATTTAGTGCAATGAACACTCCCAATACAGCAAATAAGCAACTCTTCACTCAGTAGTCTCCTCTGTTTACCAAGATTCTACTAGCTTGGAACAAGGTTGCAAAAATAAATCAATTATACCAAACCCCCACAGTGCATCAGAAATGTCTAGATTCTTTATATCTAAATGACTGAAAATTCAGTTCAAAAAAATCTTCAATGGAAAGGTATTCTAAAAAGCTATGAGGATTCCTTTTTTTTTTTTTTTTTTTGCTATGAGGATTCTTAAACACAAAACAAGGTTATAGAAAATAATTGACTAAGCATTTTACACAAAGTAAATTAAGTATATTTTGAGTGTAAGGTTTGGCACACTTTGTATTTCAATGTTCAAAGTAAGCATCACAGTTTTAGTTCTGCCTTAAAATGACTCATTATGCCATGAAAACTTGAATGCTTGCTTTGCATATGGTATAAAGTTCAATTGAGGCAATTCTCTATCTCTAAGCCAACAATAACATTTAGAAAAAGAAATTTTGTAAAAATTTGTTCGAAGGCCTTGGCTGGTGTGGCTCAGTGGACTGAGTACTGGCCCGACAACCAGATGGTTGTCAGTTTGATTCCCAGTCAGGACACAAGCCTGGGTTTCGGGGACAAGTCCCCAGTTGGGGGCATGTGAGAAGCAACCACCCAGTGATGTTTCTCTCCCTCTCTTCCCCTCTCTGTAAAAATAAATAAAATAAAATTTGTTTAAAGGACTGACTGTGACAGAAAAGAATCAATGGTAAGTGTATTGATGAACAGCATTTTCCTAGACAAAGTTTGGTAAAACCACAGGCATAGTGCCCCCATCTGGAAGGCAATCAAAAAAACACAAATTACTCTGGCCTGCAAACCCAAAGGTCACTCACTGGTTTTCCATTCCCCAGTTAGAGCACAGAATCAGGTTGCAAGCCAGGCCTCCAGCCAGGTCCCTAGCCAGGTCCCTGGCTACAGGCAGGTGAAAGGCAATCATACATTGATGTTTCTCTCCCCTTCTGCCTCTCTCCAGAAATAATAAAATCTTAAAACACACACACACACACACAATTAATCCAATGTGTATGTTAAATTGTCTTCTGCTCCCTGCCTACAAAAATATACAGAGAACTCTAACATTCAAAAATAAAAAGGAAGGAAAGGTTACTGATTCAAGTTTTCAGACCTATCATGCAGGTGCTCAACTTTACAGCATTTGCACTCTGAAATTAAAAGAGAAAAAAGAAAAACCCCTGGCTGGTAGTACAGTGGATAAGGCACCACCATGGAAACCTGAAGGTTGCTGGTTCGAATCCCCAACGAGGCACAGAACCAGGCTGTGGGCCTGGTCTCCAACCAGGACTATGGCTGAAGGCAGATGAAAGGCAACCATACAGTGATGTTTCTTTCCCTCTCTGCCTCTCTCCCTTCCTCTCTTTCTGGAAATAATAAGTAAAAGCTTTTAAAAATAAATAAATAAAATTTTACGTTCTATGCCTTGACTTGTGGCTCAGTGGATTAGCTTCAGCCTGTGAACCCAAAGGCTGCTGATTCAATTCCCAGTCAGGGCACATAACCAGGTTACAAGCCAGGTCTCCAGCCAGGTACATAGCTGGAGGCAGATTAAAGGCAACCATACACTGATGTTTCCCTCCCTTTCTTCCCTTCTCCTCTTTCTGAAAATAAACATTAAAAACAAAACAAAACAAACAAACAAAAAAAACACCTTACTTTCTATTGGCTATATCAAACTACCATGAATTTATAAATAGGACTATGTGTACTCACCAGTTCTTTGAGAACATCAATCAAGACTTCTACATTCCACGTGTGTGCCTGTGCTCCATCACTTTTATCTTTTCCATCACTCCAGATCCCACTGCCAGGAGCAGAGATACTCTGTAAAGTTTAAATTAAATAAACCCAACTATTTAATGTGGTCAGCTCTAACAGGCAGAACAACCAATCATACTGGAATTTTATAAGTAAGGGGGGAGGGGGAGGACACACTTCACTCATGTTATAGAACAGCTCATTTCTATTTACCTGTAACGGAATTCCATCTGTTAATCCTGAATGAGTCCGAGCCATCATTCCCAAAACCCTTGCAACCTGGGCAGCTGTAACCTCCCGAACACCAAACTGCATGATTATATTGCGACATTCTTCAATACTAAAACAGAAATTTAACTTCAGAGAAATGCTGTCACCAATACCAAGGTTAAAAAATGCTAAAATAAAGTGAGCCCTTGAGTGAAATTCCTAATTTCATTAATATAAGCAGAGTCAAGTTTAATTTTTTGTTGCTTTTACATAACTAGGAATGTAAAAACTATCTACTTAAGCCCTGGCTGGTGGCACAGTGGATAAGGCACCAGCCTGCAATCCCAAAGTTATTGGTTCGATTCCCAGCCAGGGCACATAATCAGGTTGTAAGCTAGGTCCGTAGCTGGAGGAAAGTGAAAGGCAACCAACTATACATTGATGTTTCTCTCCGCCTCCCTCCCTTCTCCGCTCTCTAAAAATAATAAATAAAATCTAAAAAAAAAAAAAAAAAAATCTACTTAAACAAAACAGAACACACTACTTAATTGAATGGAAATGGTTTAAAACGTCAATGAAGACAATATGACTAAGAATAATCTGTCATCAAGACACATACAATTTTTCTTCTCAATCTTCAGGCTGAATTGAGTTCCTCTTAAATACTGACATTCAAGGTTAAGTTTGGTTATTCTGATATGTACAATGTACAAAGCTTCGAACAGGCTTCCTCAGTTTTCAATTTGCATCTTCAACTTTAAACAAAATTTTATGCCAGGTGCGTACTTGCGTGCACACACCCAATATACTTTCAAACGTGTGGAAATGTATTTATAATGTTAAGTTTTTGAAACATTATAAAAATTAAACTTATAAAGTCAAAGAAAACCACATTAATTTCCTTAATAATTACTACTTTTACAAAAATATGAGCAATCTACTATATCACAGTTGTTAAGTTCTATGAACTTCCTTTGGTGCCCCTTGCAGGTAAGAAAAATATCCAAGAGTCAGGGTAGAAAAAAGGTAGAAAAGAAAGGGTATAGAAGATAAAGGCAGAGCGAAGAGAAACATTTTGCTTCAGTGCTCCCTTCCTTCCCTCTAAAAGTGAATAGTATCTATCATGGCAACTAGGTCAGGAACCTCTGATGCCTAAATTTGAGAAATCAGTGGGAGGTCAGGGGAGGGGCAGAAACAGAGAGCTAGCCACGAGGGTTTCGTTTGCTGCCAACAAAACTGTATTCAGAACATTAACTTTGGAAGCATATTCTTTTTTTTTTAACTTTATTATTGTTGTATTACATCCTAGAAGCATGTTCTTGAGAGGTAAAAATGGTAACCCAGTAAGGAATCTTAAGAGCTTTCTTTAAAAAACTATACCAAGCTTGACCTAAGAATTATCAGTTTAATGTCTTGCTACTAACCTTGCACAAAAGCCATAGCCTACTTCTTGCATGAAGTCAGCCAAAGAGCTCTCCATCATGGTTTTGGCTACCCCTCCGGAATCAGGCAGGATCCTGTCCATTAGAATGTCCCGTTTTTCAGGGTATAAAAGTGGTGCAAGCACCACAGGACAGCGTTCCTGGGGAAAATCTGAAGGCGGTAAAAATAAAAGGGGGGGGGGTGGGTTATAAGCACTATAGTGATTTAAAAAAACTATCCTTTTACTTTTGAAGGCCCTTCACATCTGAGTCTTCCACAAGTTCATATTCAAAGTAAAGTTCATGTAGTTTTTCCACTCCAGCCAGCCCAAGTTATGACTTGAGCATCAATTTCAAAATATAAATGCTTTTGTAGCACAGTAATTTGCTCACCAATACATTTTCTATTTTGTATATACAATTGCATATCTACTGACCAATTCACAACCAAATTATTGCTTAAAATTATTACAACATGGCTATCAATTCCAATACAAATATCAGAAACAAATCAAAATATAAGAATCTATTAACATGAAGTGAAAAACTTCAAAATTAAACTATATAAAAACAGGCTGGGCCCTGGCTAGTGGCACAGTGGATAAGGCACCGGCCTGTGAACTCAAAGGTGGCTGGTTCAATTCCCAGCCAGGGCACATGGTCAGGTTGCAGGCCAGGTTGCAAGCCAGGTCTCCAGCCAGGTCCGCAGCTTAAGGCGGGTGATAGGCAACCATGCATGGATGTCTCTCTCCCTCTCACTTTTCCTCTATCTAAAAATAAAAAATAAAATCTTTAAAAACAAAACAAAACAAAAAAAAAAAAAAACAAAAACAAAAACAGGTTGGCCCACTGTGAAAGATTTGCCTTAAAAAGACTACATACTCCTCAAAAAAACAAAAAGGATCAGATGAAGAAAAAATGGCAACAGAACTTGGAATTAACCTAACAAGACCAGTAACCAAAGAGTTAAAATGGGTGTATTAAAAGTGGCTGATATTGTGCGAACCCAAAGGCTGCTGTTTTGATTCCCTAGCCAGGGCACATAACCAGGTTGTGAGCCAGGTCTCCAGCCAGGATCATGGCTGGAGGTAAGTGAAAGGCAACCATACATTAATGTTTCTCTCCCTCTCTGCCTCTTCTCCCTTCCTCTCTCATCTCTAGAAATAATAAATAAAATCTTGAAAAAATAAAAAAGACTACTTCTGGCTCTGGCTGGTGGCACAGTGTGTAAGGTGTTGGCCTGCAAACCTAAAGGTCCCTGGTTCAATTCCCCAGCTGGGGCACATAACCAGGGTGCAAGCCAGGTCTTCACCAGTTGTACAGCTGGAGGCAGGTGAAAGGTAATCATACATTGATGTCTCTCTCCCTCTCGGCCTTTCTTCCTTCCCCTCTCTCTAAAAATAATAAATAAAATTTTTTTAAAAAGTGAATACTTTTTAAAACTAAAAAGAGGGCATCACAGTAAGTTTATCTCCCGAGAAGAGGAAGGAAGATTACATGGAATTATACCCCTTCTTGTAACTCAGATTGCATTTATATAACAAAGTTATTGTTAAAGTTAGGTTCATTTTATACCTTTTCCATGAGGCATTAATCACATTCATATTTTAAATTATAAAAATACCCCCCTTTGCTCAGAAAAGGGTGGTTATCAACTTAAGAACTGAAGGGTAAATCACTGTCCACTTATATTCTAAACTTGTTACATTTGAGTTCATCCAAAGAAACCAACTTTTGTAAGCTACAGACACTCCATTACCTCTGCGCAGCGTCTTCAGAAAAGCGTCTATCTGTTCCTGTCCAACCCCAAAGGCTCCCTTCTGCCCAAAGAGGAGATGGGAGAGGAGGAGGTGTAGGACCTCTATTGCTATATCTTGGAAGCCACCTTCTTGATTTCCACTGACGTCTGCGTCAATGTACGAACGCAGAAGGTCCGGGAGCTTCTGTTTGATAAACTGGGCAGCTAGAAATCATAGAAATCAAAACCTGTTATCTTGGTACCCCAATAGGCAAAAAGTCACATACCATCAAAAACATGACATCATTCTCATTCACCAACTCACCCTTCACCCTCTAAGGTTTTCGTAGATCTAGAAGGTAGGTATAAATAAAATACCAATTGCCAGGGATTAAGGGGAGGGGGAAATAAAGAGTTGTTCCATGGGTATGTTGCAGTTTATGAGATGAAGAAATTCCCAACATCTACTATGTTGGGAACAGTTAACACTACTGAACTATAAGTACACGTAAAGGTGATAATGAAGCTAAATTATGTATTGTGAGTTTCTGCCATATATATATATGAGACTGCAAAAATTCTATTAGATTATTCTTAATCTCTAAATCTACAAGTATGAAGTTTCAATATTCAAAACCCTCAGGGACTTTAAAGACTCCACGTGATCTTTAAGCAAAAGGGAACTTACCAAAACCTCTGAGATCTGAGCTGGATGAATTTAAGAGGGCAAGGCCAAAAATTACCTGAAACAAGAAAGGTGATGTTGATCGAAGTCAAAAACTATTTTTAATTTTCATTTTGCTTATATTTCTTTCATTGTATCACTTACCTCTTGTACTTTGCTTAACTTGAGAACTTTACTCAGCTGGGTAAATAAATGGGGTGCAGGCTTTAAACTCTGAAACAAACCAAACTTCATTATAAAGCAAGAACTTAAAATTTTCAAAAACTTTATGAAAGCATATTTTCACCCAATTATAGTACTAAATAAGTGTCACACGTTTGTAGCAGTGCTAGACAAAAATGCACACCACATCCTAGCACTGTGGACAGTCAAGTTCAAGCTTTCACATGACCTTTTGTTAGTACAATTTTCTATTTATTATCAAACTGCCTTGATTTTGTTAGAAAGCTACAAAACCCCAATAAAACTACTTAACATTTAGAGCCCTTTTAGAAAGTCTAGTAAGAGATCACATTCTTAAGATTACAAATAAAAACAATACCAACCTTCTGATAGTGCAATGGATTATCAATGGCATAGGACAATGTGGAGATAAAATTTGGCTTTGTAATCAGCGATGCACACTCCTGAATCAGAAACTGAGTCTAAAAATAAAGAACAAATTTTAATTAGCACTAACAGTTATCATGTTGCAAAATGGTGTATTCAAAATGTTAAAGTGTATTCCAATATCATATACTGTTTCTACAACATCAAAAACAGCTCTTCAAAATCCCTTTAAGCTCCTTAGAAGTATTGGGTTGGCCTAAGATGGCTCCAGTAGTACTTAGTTGTCTTTAACGTCATTCAAATCAATTTTGTTATTGTATTATAATAACTGTCATATTAGAGTGCATTTGAAAAAAACTCATCAAAATTGGTCAATTTTTGTGTAGCCATTATAATATTGAAGATGGGAGAAAATAAGCTACATTTTCACAGTATGTTATGCTGTATTATTTCAAGGAAGGTAAAAACACAACTGAAAGGCATAAAAAATTTGTGCAGTATATGGAGGAGGTGCTGTGACTGAATGAACAGGTTAAAAGTGGACTGAGAAGTTACACGCTAGCAATGTCTCACTGGATGATGCTCTTGCAGTCAGATACGATAGACCAGCTGAAGTTAACAGTGATTAAATCCACATTAATTGAGAACAATCAAGGTTATACCACATGGGGGATAGCCAACATACTAAAAATAATCCAAATAAAGCTTTGAAAATCATATGCATCAGTTTGGTTATGTTGATCACTCTGATGTTTGAATTCCATGTAAATGTAAAAAAAAAAAAAAAAAAAAAAAAAGTCTTGACTGTATTTCCATATGCAATTCTCTTCTTAAATATAACAAGAACATTTTATTTTAAAAACACATCGTGACATAATTATTTAAATCCTAGGGTTTTTTATTTTTTATCTCCAATTACTAGACATTAATTTCTACTCTGGGGACCAGTTGAGCACTGCAAGTGCCATTATTTTTGAAGGCTTCAACTTGTAAAACACATGTAGAGGACAAACAGAGGGTACTGAAAAAAGTAAGACCTGTGCACAGTCAAAAAAAAAACAAACAAACAAAACTCAATCTACTATTTAAATGGAAAACTCAAAAAAGAGTAAGTTTTAGTTCCAGTAGCTTAAAATAAAGTTGTATTATTGGAGTGGGGAGGATCTGACTCAAAAACAAAATTCATTTTTCACTATGGGTTTGCCACTCTATCTAGCACAACTTTTACAAAAATGAGTTCTGCAAGACACCATTTCCATAATATATTTTACAAAAATAGCATTCCAGGGTAAAATAAGTATTAAAGAAAAATAACTTTAATTTGCTACAATATGTCTAAAATACTATCATTTAACATGTAGTAATTATGTAAGCTATTGTCACATTATAAGTTTTTGTACTGACTCTATAAAACCCAGTATGCACTTTAAATACGTGTAAAAATACGTATGTGTGTAAATGTATTTTTGCATGTGTTTGGTAATATTGCAGTATTACTTAAAAGAGCAGTTCTTCATCAAACAAATTATTGTAGGCATTCTGAAATAATAAAAACTGTATTAACATGATTTGAGAGGCTGATAGTTACAAGACAGTAATTAAATGGTAAACTGTCTGGATGTGAAAGGGAAAAAAAAAAAGTACACACTAGCAGTTACAGAATAGACAGGGGGGTATTAAAAAGAATAAAGGAAATGGAGAAGTCAAAGAATTTATAATGCATAACTCATGGACATGAACTAAGGGGGGCATTGCCAGAGGAAATGGGGGTACTACGTGGAAGGGTCGAAGGGGGTAAAAGTGGGACCAACAAAATAAATAAATTTATGGAAAAAAAAGAATTAAAAAATTTTAAAATAAAAACCAACTGTGATGGGCAATGAAAAGTAGATACTTGGCAATTATGTGGAATGAAAGAGATCATGAGGCAAGCAAAACAAACCACCACTAACCACATCAAAGGCCAGTCTTCATACAAAGGTGATAGGTATACGGTGGGATTACAAAGGAGTTCCCTATTACAAGCTTCTTCCAGAAAACAAAATGATTAATTTCAACTAACACTGTTCCCAATTAAACCAACAGAAAGCAGCACTGAACAAAATGTGTCCAGAATTAGTCAACAGAAAATGCTTAACCTTCCATCAAGATAAAACAAGACCATGTTTCTTTGATGACCAAGCAAAAGCTGTTACAGTTTGGCTGGAAAGTTCCATTTCATCAGTATTATACTTTCGGGTTTCCATTTATTTCAGTCTTTACAAAATTCTATTAATGGAAAAAATTTCAACTCTCTGGAAGACTGCAAAAAGCATCTGGAACAGTTCTTTGTTCAAAAAGGTAGACAGAGTTGGGGGAAAATAGAATTATAAGTTGCCTGAAAGAAGGCGAGAAGGTAGTAGGACAAAGAGTGAATGCCCAAGTTAAGGGTAAAAATAAAAAATATGACTTTTATTTTTACTTTAAAGCTGAACAAACTTTTTTGTCAACCTAATACATCAATAAGACCTCTTTAGAACAAAGTCCACTGACTAAATAACTACAAGGAATAAAATTATAAACTGCTTCCAGATTGAGAATCAACCCAAAGAAACTCAATGTAGGACAGGAGATTTTCCCCTCTGCCTCACTTTGTCTAGCAGGACCTCTCCCCATTTTTGCCTCCTTTGGGCATGTGTGGTCACCAGCTCTCTAACACTGAACTAGGGAGCTGTGATGGTCTGCAGCCAGGTAGGAGGAGGAAAGGCCCACCAGGGAGGAGGTTCTGATATCTTTTAGCCTTAAGATTATTTGTGGATGCTCTCTGGAAGCGTTGTTTTCTACATATGTTATGCCCAAAGTGCAATTAATTTAAGTCAAAAAACTTGGTAAGCCCCAAATACCTGATGAAAATCTTTGCCACTGCTTTTACCATCGCCACTGAAATCCACATGCGAAAATAGGCAGCGTAATAAATGCCTGTCTGCCTCAGGACCGTGCCGATTCACAATCTAAAAAGACAAAAAATGAGAGTTTGTACTCAACATTAAGGGAGATTAAAAATAAAAAACCAAGCTCTAAGGCATTATCCTAAACCACATTAATGGTTCATTTTGGAATAAGAGTTGCAGGAATTAGTGAGATGCAGGTACCAATATTTTATAATTAAGTATTTCAAAAATGTTCCCTACAGTCACTGGCAGGAACCACAGAAGGAAAAGCAGCAATAAGTAGCCCATATAACAGCTCTGGTCAACATCTATCCTGAAAACAAGTAGCATAAATGTGATAAGAATACTTCTCAAGTTGCAAGGCAACAGTTTTATAATAAACTGGACTCACAAAGAATATCATTTTTCCTATAAAAGTAACCTGAAATCTAACACAGCTGTGACTCTATAGTGGTCTATAAGGCAAAGTCCTAAAACTGGTCTATCTTCAGTACTTCAGACGCTGCTTCTATACTCAATTAGTTTCTTGCTGTTCTCCAATTTACTGGTGTTCATACTTGCTATCCCTCCAGCTAGAAAGCTCCAGTTTATGTATTTATTTTTAAAAGATTTTCTTTATTATTTTCAGAAAGAGGGGGAGGAAGAGAGTCCTTCCACCTGCCTTCAGCCACGGACCTGGCTGGAGCCCTGGCTGTGGAATCGAACTGGCGACCTTTGGGTATACAGGCCAGCCAGGGCTTTAGAAAGCTCCAGTTTAGATCAGGGCTTGTTCTCTCACTTCATTTAGGTTTCTGCTCTCAATCATCTCGTCAGTGAGGTTTGTCATAATTACACGAGTAACAGCAACCTAATCCCTTAACCCTGCTTTACCTTTCTCCATTGTACTTACCACCATCTGATTATGCTTATTTTCTATGTCCCTCACTTCTACTTTTAAGTTGCATGAGGACAGAGAGTTTGTGCAGTTGTTTGTTTCACATGTAGGGCTTAGCACATTGTATGTGCAGAATAATCATTTGTTTATGAATTGCTACATTAATACACTATAAATGTTTAACTACTATTTTGGACTAAATTGGTACTGAGCTTCCATTGATTTAATCTTCTACAACCCTGATGAAAATTACTCACATGTTATAAAGAAGTAGATGCTTAAGCCAGATTCCATGAGCCTAAAATTCTATTTATGAATACAGAAACCTGGATCCACAGTCTAACTCCAAAGCCTATACTCTTCACTGCACCATGGTAATTACGGGACAGCTCACTAAGTTAACTTATTTCAGTTTCAGTTTTCCCCATCCAGAAAACATAATGAGTATCAAGTAAAACCAATGTCTACATTTTCCCATAGACATCTTCAAGTTAAAAACTAGACAACCAGTGCTCGCTTCGGCAGCACATATACTAAAATTGGAACGATACAGAGAAGATTAGCATGGCCCCTGCGCAAGGATGATACGCAAATTCGTGAAGCGTTCCATATTTAAAAACAAAAAAAAACTAGATAACCAGATAATTAAAACCTTTGCAGCTCTAGAAAGTGTTAACCTAATCATAATGTGTTAGTTTTGTAGGTACTTATCATTGCTTCAATTCTATACAGGGAGACATTTGCTTCCTATCCACTGGAATGCTTAAGACATTACCTTAAAGAGTCAAATCAATTAAAAATAGTTAACTATGTTCCAACCAAATAGATCTCCATCCTTAAAAGAGCAAAAATATCTGGCTCGACAAATATTTGTCAAGAAGAAAATATATTCCAAATGGTAGAGACCAACTGGTTCTACAGCTCTCATGAAGTACATTTTCATGGGGGGAAGAAAATATAGGCAAAGAATTTCTAATAATGTTAAACAGTTGTATGAAAGAAATAAAACAGGAATATATGACATTGATGGGAGATGACTTGTACCTTAGGAGAGACCTTCCCTAAAGATGTAACACGTAAGCTAAGACTTGAGGTAATACCACAGAGAGCTGAAAAAATAGCATTTGAGCCCTGACTGGTGTGGCCTGGTTGGCTGGGCACTGTTCCTCAAGGTGAGAGGTTGGCATGAAGGTTTGGTTCCTGGTGGGAAAATGTGCAAGAGGCATCTAACTGATGTCTCTCTCATACCAATGTTTCTCTCCCTCATTTTCCCTCCTTTCCTCGCTCTCTAAAAAGAAAAACATCACCCTGGTGGGTAGCAGAGTGGAGAAGGTGCCAGCATGTGAACCCAAAAGTTCAATCCCCAGCCAGGGCATAGAACCAGGTCTCCAGCCAGGTCTGTAGCAGGAGGCAGGAGAAAGGTAACCGTACATTGATGTTTCTCTCCCTCCCCCTCTCTAGAAAATAATAAGATCTTTTAAAAATAATTAAAAAATTAAAAATCTGTATCTATCTATAATGCTTTTAAAAAGCATTCTAAAAAAATAAAATTAAAAATTAAAAAAGCCTTTTAGAAGAATGCTGGAGGAAATCAGGGCTGATGAACATACTGACTTATCTGGCACTGTTATACCAACCTAAAAAAAAAAAATTGAAGAGACATTACATTAGTCTGGAAATTCTCAAAACCAAAAAACTAAAAAACAAAAACCACATCAATTTCACAAAAGTCATAATAATTTCAAATTTCCCTTTTTCATCTCACATTTATTACTAATTTATAATTTAAAAATTACTTTAAATGCCACACATACCTTGCCAGCTAGTAATAGAACACATGGCATGCTTTATAGCTACTAGGTGAATGAAGTATTCCTTCTTTGATGTCATGCTGCCCTTCACTAAGACCAACTGTGTTTTCTTCTAAAACTAAAGTGCTGTTATAAAAATGTGATCTTGGGTTACGAAGATGCTGAAACAAGATTTTATTAATCCCGTAAGATTAAGCCCTCCCTAAGCATTTTTACTTAACATTCATACCATTCCACCCACTGGGTAGGCAAGACCAAAAAAATCTTGTGCTCCATACAAAAAAATAAAGCATCTTCATATTCTTAAGCATGTTAAACATATTAAAAACCTTTTAAATATTCATTTCATGTTTTCATCTTATTATATGAATACTTTAGGATACTTTATTAAAAGTACTACATCTATTCAGAACAGTTTAGTATATTGAAAAGAACATGAAAATGTATCTTTGCAGCAAACATAAAGGGTTACTTATAAAACATAAAACATTGACTTGAGGACAGAAATTTCAAAATCCTAAGTAAAAGATGTAGACTGAGTCCATTTTTTCCCATTCTACCTTTCCAATAATTTTTTAAAATTCCATTTTCAACAACACATTCTATTTTAAAAAGTGGCCACAATGAAGTATGATAGAGGTCATTCTTACCACCTCAAATGACAGGCCAAATGTAGATTTCCATTTGGGGCTGATAAATCCAAAAATAAAAATGTTCAAGACTAATGTCCTGAAATATGTAATTATGCTTTGATCAAATGAAACTGGGGCATAGATGAACCATAAAAAACAAATTCTCCTTTTAGAGACCCAGATCAACATACAGAAATGGCAGAATGACAAAGGAGATAGAAATGAGAGAATAACCAGGTTTAGGATGCAACTTTTAATGTTTGTGAGCAAATTAGCTAGTCAAAGAAGAATGCTGGAGAAAAGAAGGATATGAAAACAGGCCTGGCTGGTAGCACAGTGGTTAAGGCCCCGACCCTGCGAACCCAAAGGTCGCAGGTTCGATTCCCTAGCCAGGGCACATAACCAGGTTGCAAGCCAGGTCTCCAGTCAGGTCTGTGGCTGGAGGCAGGTGAAACACAACCATACATTGATGTCTCTCTCCCTCTCTGCCTCTCTCCCTTCCCCTCTTTCTAAAAATAATGAAATAAAATCTTAAAAAAAAAAAAAAAATATGAAAACAGAAATTGCAGACTAAACACACTTCCCCACCCTCAAGCATCCTCAACACTGCTTATATTTGAGTAAGTAACTGGGTTGATTTAAAGGTAAGCAAAAGTCCAAACACTCATAATGGAACCTATTTAAAGAAACTAAAATAGAATAAAGAAGCAAACAACACAGGTAAAGAACACACATTTCAAAGGACTTACCCAAATAAACACACAGAGGAGTTCAGACAAATAGTATTCCATGCCCTCAAAGTTATTACAGAACTGTTTTGTTTTTTAAGGGGAAAGTCCTCAAAAAGGTGTAACACTGGTTCAAAGACAAGGTAACAGAAGAAAATGAAAGCAAATCTGCAGTGTTTTAGGAAAGAAACATAAAGTAAAAATCTTACAGAAAAGATAATCTCCTAATAATCAATATATCTCAATCCACAAGACATGAATTATTATTAACAAATAAAAACGCCCCTGAAATAAATATTGGAATCTGGAAAGGTATGCCACAGCACAAAAAAGGCTGATAAAAAATAATCGATACTACAACATAAACATGAAGGTAACAAATTCCAATTAAAGTGCATAGGATATTGAGGTTAGGCGTAAGTATAGACAGAAAGTCAGCTTATCTGCAGCAACAGAAATGCCTTCCTCCTACTGACATAAATTGCTCCTCTTCCCTTTCTCATAAATATCCTCTCTGCTTCTGTCTCCCAATCAGAACATTATTTGGGTTTCTGGCTGAATCAGTGCTTCCTGAATAGCTTTTAAAAACAAAACAAGGCCCTGGCTGGTGGCACAGTGGATAAAGCACTGACCTGAGAACCCAAAGGCCGCTGGTTCAATTCCCAGCCAGGGCAACACAACCAGGTTGCAAGCCAGGTCTCCAGCCAGGTCCACAGCTGGAGGCAGGTGAAAGGCAACCATACATTAATGTCTCATTCCCTCACTGCCTCTCTTCCTGACCTTCTCTCTAAAAATACTAAATAAAATCTTAAAAAAATTAAAAAATAAATTAAACAAAACACCTCAAATAAATGCTGTGGCCTTTTATTTTTAGGTTAACAGAAACATAATCAACTTCAGTGCTGTAATTCTTGAAAGCAGCATCAAATGCAAAACTCCATAGGTATACAACACCTGGTAATATTTCAACATTTGAAAGAAATTACTACCTTAAAGAAAAGAACAAATAGGGACTAGATAACTTTAAGAATTGACTCTGGCTGGTAGCGCAGTGGATTAAGGCGCCGGCCTGCGAACCCAAAGGTCACAGGTTCGATTCCCCAGCCAGGGCACATAACACAGTTGCAAACCAGGTCTCCAGTCAGGTCTGTGGCTGGAGGCAGGTGAAAGCAGCCATACATTGATGTCTCTCTCCCCCTCTGCCTCTCTCCCTTCCCCTCTTTCTAGAACTGATGAAATAAAATCTTAAAAAAAAAGGAATTGAGCTTCGCCACTAGAAAATAGGGTAGAGTTGCCCAAGCTTGAATTTCTAGGAATATCCTACATATATACTAACACAAACCTGCAAGAAAGACTGTATAACTGTCTTTCGAAGAAAAGAAAAACTTATATAATCTAAATGTCCATCAACAGTAAATTATGACTGATCTATATAATAATTTACTATGCTGCCTTCAAAGCATCAAGAAGCTTTTTACATATGGATAAAAGTATGATTTCCAAAATACACCAGTGATATGTTTTTAACATCAAATGTAGAAGAGTTTATATAGTATGCCACCAAATAAAAAAGGATGGAAAATACTCTTTCAATAGGCAAGTATCTTTGGAAGATCAGTAAGAAACAGCTAACATAGGTTGCCTGTGGGTAGGGAAAATGGATAGGCGGGTTAATCAGGTTAATATATACTCTATTAAAAAAAAATTAAAAGCCCTGGCTGGTGGCACAGTAGATAAGGCACTGGCCTGCAAACCCAAAGGTCACGCTGGTTCCATTCCCCAGCCAGGGCACATAACCAGGTTGTAAGCCAGGTCTATAGGTAGAGGCAGGTGAAACAGTGATGTTTCTCTCCCTCTTTCTCTAAAAATAATAAAATCTTAAAAAAAAAAAATTAAACCACAACCACAAGACCTACACATACAAACCCAAATAATAATGAGAAAAGGCTTCCCTACAAAGCTCCCTTAATTCTTGGACTTAGCTCAATTACACTCATTATTTTATTTACTAATTTGTACTTGTGCACTTTTATATATATAATTTTTATTTTAGAGGAAACAGAAATAGCATTTTCTTAATGCTTCTGACAGGAATTGTGTTAAGATGTCCTACTTAATTTCATTTAATTCTAACAAGATGCCAGGCAAATTTTATTCTTATTTTGTAGATGAGGAAAAACATAAGGTTCAGATTATGTTGGAGTCACAGAGCTCATAACCTATAATAATTTAACAATATATACAATTCTAACTATGATACTCCATTTTATTTAAAAATGGGAAGAGGGTACACAATCAATTAAATCTAAGTTATAGTCCTGGCTGGTGTGGCTCAGTGGATTGAGTGCAGGCCTGCAAACTAAAGGTTTGCTGGTTCAATTCCCAGTCAGGACACATGTTACGGTTGTGGGCCAGGTCCCCAATTGGGGGTTCACAAATGGTAACCACACACTGATGTTTCTCTCCCTTTCTCTCTCTCCCTTGCCCTAAAAAAAAAAAAAATTTTTTAATAAAATTTACAAATAAACACCTAAGGTATAGGAACACACTAATTTTCATAAAGGTTGAATAAAATGTTCTGTAAGTGTAGCCAAAACTATACTTGAGTATAATTTTAAAAGGCTGGAGGGGGAACACAAAGATTTAAATGGACTCTTCCCCCAAATACATATAAATAAGCACCTGAAAAGATGCTCAACATCATTAACTATAAATCAAAACTACAATAAGATACCAGCTCACATCCAAAAGAATGGCTAAAACAAGACACATGAATGTTAGTGAGGATAAAGAAAAACTGGAACCCTCATACACTGCTAGTGGGAATGAAAAGTGATCCAGTGCTCTGGAAATAGTCTGGTTAACTCCATAAAGTTACTGTATGAGCCAGCAATTCCATTCTTTGGTATATTCCCCCCAAAATGAGAATAAACATCCTCCCCAAAACCAGTAAACAAATGTTGATATAGTCATGCTATTTAAAATAGCCAAAAAGTAGAAACAAGCCTAAATATCCAACTAATGTGTAAGTAAAATGTGGAATACCCCCACAATGGACTGACTAAAAGGAGTACTGACACATGCTCATGATAATAATGCCTGAAAGCAAGCTAAGTGAAAGACAGAAACTGGAGTCCATATATAAAATGATTTCATTCATATAAAATATCCAAATCCGCAGAAGTAGAAAGTACAGGGGCTAGAGTGAAGGGAGGAATAAGAGAGCAACTGTTAATGGACTGAGGTTATCCTTTTTTGGGAGATGAAAACATCTGAGTTACATAGTGATGACTGGATGGAGTTAGATGTGGACCTACTAGAAAGTACTACATTTTCCATTTTAGAAAGGGGAGCTTTATAGTTTGTGGGGTATATCTTGATTTTTTAAATAGAAAAAATAAATGGGACTAGAACTTTGTAAAAAAATTTTGAAATTATTTATTAACACATTGTTAACCAGTAACAAAAAACTTGTTTCCAAGCCCAATGTTTTCAACATTGTTGACCGGTAACAGGTTAACTTGTATTTGCACCTGCATTAGCTTATACAATTATAAAAACTGTAATTAATACAGTATTTTTAAAGTTTTCTTAATCATGTTCCATCATGTTTATTATAAAAAACTTTTATAATACCTAGATATTCTAGGTTTTATCACAATTTTACTACTGCAAAAATTTCAAATATCACTGAAGAATTTTTCTTTTTCTTTTTAAAGACTTTATTTATTATTTTTAGAGAGGGAGAAAGACATTAATGTATGGATTGCCTTTCACCTGCCTCCAGCTACGGAGCAGGACCTGGCTTGCCAACTGGTTATGTTCCCTGGCTGGGAATCAAACCAGCAACCTTTGCGTTCACAGGCCGGTGCCTTATCCACTGTGCCACCAGCCTGAAAAATTTCTCAATGAATTATATGCAGACACTTGTCTGACTGTCCAAGTGACTTTGCAGTATGTATATAGCAGTGATGTGTAAGATTATAATCTGCTAGAATTTATGAATTTGATATTAGACTACCAAAACAGCAAAAAAGAAATGTGATAAAAGTTGATAGTGAAAATGATTTTAAAGAGTGGATAGAAAATGACTGTACACCAACCTTGGAGAATTATACAAATATTTCTGGTATAACTGTTGGATTCAATGATCAGTGAAGCAATACATTTACTTTTAGATAATGACTTTTTTAATTTAATTGCTTCTCAAACCAATTTATAACCCACCAAATGAAAAAACTTGACAAAATATCTGCTAAAACTACCATGGACAGAAGTTACCACTAGTAATATGAAGAGGTTTCTAGGTTTACTGATATTGATGGGACAAACCAAAAATCATATTGGAGATATTGGTCAGTGGACCCTTTGCTTGAAGCACCCGTATTTCCTAAAACTATGATCAGAATGAGGTTCACGCAAATGCTTCCTTTTTTTCCATCTTCAGGATAATTCACAAGCTATATCTAATAAAGACCGACTTTACAAAATTAGGCCTCTTTTGGATTACTTTATTCCAAATTTCAGTCTTTGTATAGACCTAAACAGGAGTTATCCCTAGATGAAGCAGTAATACCATAGAGAGGGCATATCAGCTTCACAACATAAAATCAAAGATAAACAAAATACAGAATTTTAGTGAGAATACTTCACAAAAGTGAGACTAGCTACATTTGAAATTTCAGAATCTGCTCAGGTGAAGGCAAAAATCTACAAGAAACTATATTCTCTGTCTTAGAGAAATCTTTATTCTTGGCATCATGTTTACCAGTATAGTTATTATAACAGTGTGTCTGCTGCTGAAATATAATTGGAAAACAGCAGTCTATGGTACTATAAGGGATAACTGTGGCTTGCCAGAAAGAACTAAAAAAAGAAAAAAGAAAAAAAAAAAAAAAATCAAAGCATCTTTAGTGAAAGGAAACTATTTTTACAGAAAGAACATTCTTCTATTTTATGCGGAAAGATAAAAGGCTAGTGCGTATGATCTCAACTATTCACAATACTTGTATAAAATCCACTGGAAAGAGAAAGAGGAATTCCACGCATGACATACTTAAACCCACATACATACGAGATTATAACAAATTCACGAAAAGAGTTGATCAAACAGTATCTCACAAAAAAGTTTAAAATGGTATAAAAAAGCTGCATTCTTTCCCCAGCCAGGGCATATAACAAGGTTGCAAAACAGGTCTCCAGTCAGGTCTTTGGCTGGAGGCAGGTGAAAAGCAACCATACATGGATGTTTCTCTCCCTCTCTGACTCTCTCTCTTCCCTTCTTTCTAAAAATAATTAAATAAAAAATCTTAAAAAAAAAAAAAAGCGGCATTCTTTTTGATAAAATTGTATTTATTTAATGCATTTAAATTTTACTCTAACTACAATTTACAAAATAAAATGAGATACAAACAATGTCTTCTCAAAGTTCTTGGGAATGGATAACCAATGATTCAAATGAATGTAACACAGAACCTGGCACTTCTTCCAGCACCTCTAAAAGAGCTCCTTACAAAGAGTCACCTTTCAGGCTTTCAGGAAAACTAAAAGGCCACATTTTAGAAAAAAGTCACTGGCCTAAAAAGGAATCCCATTAGAACATATAGAGTATGCTCTTCAAAAGGAAAACATAGTGAAACTAGATATAATTGCAAAACCTGTTGTGTACACCCCAAAACAAACAAAAACCATTGCAAATAGGTGAATGCTATAGGTTCATCATACCAAAAAGTTACTAAAAGCTGTGTAAAGATATGTACAATGTTTCATTATGAAGTATATTGAACTTTATTATAAATTGTTTCATTTTCATATTCAATTACAGTGACATGGGATAGCTTTTGTATAAAATTGTTGGTCTATAATGCAATGTGTTAAGCAGAAATCACCTGAAATAAGGGGCAAAGTTGCAACGTTAGATACTTCTCATGCAACATACTCATATAAATTCCCAACTTTCATTCCTTTAATGGTACTACTTGCTTACTTACATGCTGTATTTCCTGCTGGCTGGCTCGGTAGTTTTTCTTGGTTAAATTGTCCACCAGGTAGCTGATTTGAGACAAGGCCAGCGAGAGCGAGTCAAGATTCATTGCTGGTTGGGGCGGAAGCAGGCGGCCGAGCCCGGCGCAAAATCACCATTATTCCCCTTTAGTCACCTCAGAGGCAGGTTAATGCTTTCTTTGTAATTAAGCCTGTATCTGGTGTCTGTACAATGTCTTCAGTTCTTCTTTACCAGGGGTCTTATTCTGATCTGAAACATGGCACCTGTTTTTTAAAAAATTAAGATGTTAAAGTTAGTTAAATCTTTATTAGGGAAAAAATGATTAAATAATAACCTTTACCCCTCCATCTTAGTACCCACACTACCAATAACGACTGAAAAAAAAAAATTAAGATGTCTCACTCACTACTATCTCTAGTATTTGGTAATTTTTTTTAACTTATTTCAAAATGATTTGTACTATACCCTAATAGAAGGAGCAGGAAAGTAGTTAAAATTAGGACTTGTGAAAATAAACACTCATCTGACATTTTCAATCTCTATTCCCACTACCTACAACCTACTTTCAAGTTTTATTCATTTTACTCGTATGTACTTTTAAAATCAGATAGTATGGTCCTCCAGTCGTACCTTAGGTTTTTGAATGGCTGGCTTAAAGGCAAGTAAGGGCTCCAGAACTCAAATTCCTTCCTGCATTATTGAAAATTTTAAAAAAGGAAGCCCAAAGCAATGATATAGTTTAAAATTACAAGCTGCTTCTTTAATTCTAACCGCCTGGGAATCAGAGGAACTAGTCTGTATTACCAAAACAAACAAATAAACAAATCCAACATAAAGGTTTTTTTTTCTTTTTAACTAAAATGAAACAAGATCTACTACTAAGGTTCTACTTACTTTCAAAAGATTTTATTATTTTTAGAGAGAGGGGAAAAGGAGAGAGGGAGAGAGACACATCAATGTATGGTTGCCTTTCACTTGCCTCCAGCTACAGATCTGGCTGGAGACCTGGCTTGCAACCTTGTTATGTGCCCTGACTGGGGAATCCAACCAGCGACCTTTGGGTTGGCAGGCCAGCACCTTATTCACTGTGCCATCAGCCAGGGCTCTAGTGAACTTTTTAAAAGAATTTAAATGATACCTCTGAGTGAGAATATGGAAAAAAGCTTTCCCTTTTCAGCATTTAAAGTTGTTTTTCTAGAAGTATGCTTAATTTTCCACCTTTTTTAAACAAAGAAGGTGGGAATGGAAGGGTAGATTTAAGATAAGAGAAGATTGAGGCTTCAGACAACTCAGTATCACCAAAACAGCAAAATATAATCCAATTAAAATTAGATGGAGGACCTGCACTTCTCTAAAGAGGACACATAGACGGCCAATAGACATGTACAAAGAGTGCACACATCTAATAATTGTTATACATAATTATTTACAAAAAGGCAACAGATTTCATGATAGGTAAGAGTTTGGAAGATAGGAGTTTGCCTTTGCCCAGAATTTATATTAAAAGTATAAATTTAATTTTATAAATTAAATGACACAAGGGAGCAACAAAATAAGTTCACCATGAAACAGATGCTATGATGGCCTATTTTAACTACTACCTTACTTATGGTACAGTACAAATTCAGCAAAACTAGTGCTGAATAATCTTCCAAGAAACAATTCCTCAAATACAAGTGAGATCTTTGCAATTACTTCAACTGAATCATCTCTTCTGATAAAAAACCAAGGGCTACAACTATTCCACATTAATACCTTAAGTGTGGTAATGATAAAAATATTGTAATACAAGTTTCAACAAGTCAATCTTCATCTCAGTAAATTAACTCACTAAACTGATGACCAATTCTGATCTCTCACCTTATTAGATCTACTAAAAGGGTGACAACATCATTTATCAACCAAACTAGGCCACTTAAGTGAAAATAAGGGGGTATCATTAACAATGTACACCAAGACAACAGGTGTAAACCAGGACATGTCATCACCTAACCACCAAAAGAGCCTTTGACAATGCTTACTGCTCTGAGATACACACTTTTGTTCCCTTGTTTCTCAAATGCCATTTCATTGGTTTCTCCTGCTCAGCCTCCTTTACTGGACCTTCCTCTTCTGACCTCACAATACTGGCCTTCTTGGATTTCTTTTCTCTATCCTCACTTCTTGGTAACCTACTTCTGTCTCATGGCTTTACAAACTGTCTACACCAATAATTCTCAAAGCTCAATCTCCAAACCAAACCTCTCTCAGGGTGTCCACATTTGTATTCCCTATTTCCTACCTGACATCTCAAATACAAAATGCTTAAAAATGACCTCTTGGTGATGTCAGCCAGTATGCTGTGAGAAAATTCCAAAACAAATAAGGTAAGAAACTTAGGCCAAAAACTCAAGATTCAGCATCTTGTTCTCTCTACATGTTCTGCAATACAAACGTTAATACTATTGCTCTGAAGAAACAATGTGTTAAGAAAAATAGGACGCCACAGAATATGATGAACTTCTGGCTAAGAGAATGAAGAAGGCCAAAGAAAAACGCCAGGAACAGATTACCAAGAGACACAGGCTGTCCTTCTCTTGATAGCTTCCAACTCTCAGTCTGACTCCAGTTAAAAATGCAGTTTTCTGCCCTGGCTGGTAGCAGCACAGTGGATAAGGAGCCGGCCTGCAAACCCAAAGGTTGCAGGTTCGATTCCCAGCCAGGGCACATAACCAGGCTGCAAGCCAGGTTTCCAGCCAGGTCTGTGGCTAGAGGCAGGTGAAACGCAACCATACATTGATGTCTCTCTCCCTCTCTCCCTTCCCCTTTCTAAAAATAATGAAATTAAAAAAAAAAAAAAATCTTAAAAAAATAATGCAATTTTCTAAGGGTAACAAATAAGCAAGGACATTAGGGAAAAAAAAAAAAAAAAAAAAAAAGAGTTCCTGGTCTTCCCCCTCAATGATGACCCACCCATACAAAGTCTTCCTCATTTCAGTAATTGCCAACTCATCCTTAAAGTTACTCAGGCCAAAATCGTGGAAGCCTTCCCACTCTCCATAATCAATTGTCTACAAATCCTTTAGTTCTACCTATAATATGAATCCCAAATCTAATCATTTCTCACTACCTCTACCGCTGAGATAACAAAGGATTACTACCTTAGCTTCCTAAATGGTCTCTTCCACCTTTACTCACCACAGTCTATTCTCAACCCAAGTCAGAGGCGAATATTTTTCAAATATAAAAACTCAGATGGTGGCACAGTGGATAAGGAGCTGGCCTGCAAACCCAAAGGTCACTGGTTCAATTCCCAGCCAGGGCAACTTAACTAGGTTGCAAAACAGGTCTCCAGCCAGGTCCATAGCTGGAGGCAGGTGAAAGGCAACCATACACTGATGTCTCTCTCCCTCTCTTCTTTCCCCTCTCTCTGAAGAATAATCAAATAAAATCTTTATAAATTAAAGGGAAAAAAAAAAAAACCTCAGGTCATGCCCTTGCTGGTATGGTAAGTGGACTGAGCACCTGCATGCAAACCTAAGTGTTGCTGGTTCAATTCCCAGTCAGGGCACATACCCAGCTAGCAAGCCAGGTCCCCAGCAGGAGGCAGGTGAAAGGCAACCATACATTGATGCTTTTCTACCTTTCTTCCTTCCTCCCTTCCCCTCTCTCTTAAAATAATAAGATCTTTAAACAAACAAACAAACAAAAAATCTTAAGTCATTCAGTGCTCAAAATCTTCCACTGACTCAAATTGGAAACCTGAGCTCTTGTAAGGGCCTATGAAGAAACGCAGCTTTGAAGAATCTAGCCACTGGCACTCGTCTGGCTTCCTCTTCCACTTTTCACTTCCTTGCTCAATTCCCTCTAGCCACAACAGCTTCCTTACTTCTTCTCCAGCACACTCCCACCTCTGAGCCTCTACATCAGCTGATCCCTCTGCCTGGAATGCTCTTTCTCCAGATAACTACTTCCTGACTATTTTACTTCTTCAGGTTTGTAAATAGATGTCATCTCCTCAGCGATGATCACCCTGAACTCAAAATTGCAGCCCCCACCCACCATTTTTCCATATCACATCACCTAACATGTGTAACATATATGATTTATAAGTCTTAAAGTAACAGTCCAAAAATGGCTACCAGCCCTGGCTGGTGTGGTTCAGTTGGTTGGAATGTTGTCCTGGAAACTGAGATAACAGGCTTGATTCCAAGTCAGGACATATGCCTGAGTTGTGGGTTCAGTCACCAACTGGGGCATGTAAAGGAGGTGGCCAATCAATGTTTCTTACATTGATGCTTCTCCCCTTCTCTTTCTCCCTCCCTTGTACTCTCTCTAAAAATAGGTAAAATATAATTTTTTAAAATTCTAAAATTTACACGAAGTCACAGAAGACCCTAAACAATCAAGACAATCAGCAAAAAGGACAAATACACACACACCTGAGCACAAAAACTGGAGGAGTAACATTACCAGGTTTTAAAACTATACTATAAAGCTATAGGACATGCTCACAATTGATGTTTCCCTCTTTCTCCTACCTCCGTTTCTAAAAATCAGTGAGCATTTCCTTGGCTGGTGTCAGAACTTGGATTACAGGAGTGAACTAGTAAGAATGGCTTATTGTGAATACCTACTTTCCCTCTGGGAACCTGCAATTTTGGCATGTGATAGGCAAAAGCTCCCAGTAACAACTCTAGTACTACGTGCAGAATTAAGGAAGGAAAGTAAAGAAAGTCATCAAATACATACTCACATTTCCAGACTAAGCACCTGGGTTCTGCTTACTCCTAACATGAAAACAACTGAGAAAAAGAAAGTCTGAAATGCAAGTAATAAGAAATTCAAACTGGGACATGTGGAGTGAAGCATACAGATTAATCCAATGGGCAGCTGGATTCACAGTCTGGAGCATAGGAAGTGTGGGCTGCAAATAATAGGTCTGAAAGTCATTAACAGAGATGAGATCCCATGAGAAAATGGCAAAACGTAAATGAGGGGGCCTAGAGAGTTCTAAGGAAACTTAGTATTTGAAGGTGAATAGAAAGAAAAAACAACAAAAAGGTCGCCAGAGAGGTAGAAAAACTTGAGTGCATAACAGTACCAGAAACTAAAGCAGGTTTAAAAAAAAAAAAAGGAAAGAAAAAGAAAAGAAACCAAGGTGAGTCCTCTCTCTAGTAGTAAAACCTAGGAGCATCCTTAAAATAGTCCCAAGGACAGAGCTTTGGGAAATGTTCATTGTGTAGGCCACCTCTAAAATAACCCCAGTGATCTCTGATTTCAATCCTTACGTAAATTGCCTTCCCTGGAGTGTGGGCTGGATTTTAAGTGTGGCTTTGAAAGGATAACAAAAAGTCATTTCCAAGATTAAGTTACAAAAGACTGACTTCTGTCTTGTTTACCTCTCTAAGCCTGTGCTAAGAGATGCAAGATGCCATGTTGCGAGTAACCCTACAAAAAGGGGACATGAGACAATAAACTGTTGTCTCCCAACCAGCAGCCAAGTTAGCAAGAATTTGAAGGCTGCCAACTGCCACACAAGTGGGTCTGTAGTATCTCCCCATCCTTCAGGCTTGAGGTGACAATAGTTCATAGGTGCCTGCGTTACAGCTTTTTGAGACACAGAATCAGAAGCACCTAACCAAGCTGTTTCTGCAAAATAATAAAGAGCAACAGACTTTCAAATCTCTAAATTTGGGAGTAATTTATTATGTTATTGCTAACTAATACAGCCGCAATATGGATAACATGGAATAGGTATTTTAGAAGACATAGCCCTGGCTGGGGTGGCTTAGTGGATTAAGCGTGGGCCTTCAAGAGGTCACAGGTTCAATTCCCCACCAGGGGCACTTGCTTGGGCTGTGGGGCCAAGGTCCCTAGCTGGGAACATGCTAGAGGCACCAATCGATGTTTCTCTCATCTTTTTTCCTCCCTTCCCCTCTGTAAAAAACAAACAAACAAACAACCATTATAGTTCGCAATGTAAAAAAATGCATCAATAAATATCAAAATTAGCAACTAGAAAATCACTGATGACCTTTCAAGGAAAGGAAGTTAGTGGTCACTGAGAAGCAGGCCAAGATGCCTCCATAAAAGGAACAAATGCATCAGGTACCAAGACTAGGGTTTAACTTAATCCATAGCCCTGCAAAATCTCCCAAACCACTTCAGTTTACTTAGAGACTGACCTGCTGAGCTAACCTGCTTTGCCCCTTTAGTATGCACAAAGCACTATAAAATTGCTCATTATTGTTTCCTGTTTATTACCTTTCCCATCAGTTCCTGGAGTTTCGATATCTTTTCCTGACCAACACCTACAGTCAACTAGCTGCAACAGCACCAAAAATTTTACAGAACCTCAGTAAGCTCAATACCAACATTCAAATTATAGGTACCTAAAATACAATTTCACTAGCCTTAACAGATAACAGAATGTAGTCAAAACTGAGAATTTGCCCTGGGTGGCGCAGCTGTGGCTTGAGCGCCAGCCTGTGAAAAGAAAGGTTGCTGGTTGGTTCTCAGGGCACAGGCCTGGGTTTCGGGCCAGGTCCCCAACCAGAGGCATTGTGAGAGGCAACTGATCAGTTTCTCTCCCTCTTTCTTCTTCACTCCCCACTCTAATAAATAAAATCTTTAAGAAAAAAGTTTCAGAATTTTCTTCCACCCTCCTTCATCACCCATCAGAGATTCCATGACACTTTTCAGGTTGATATATCTTTAATTGTAACAGCATCACTATTTTATTTATCACTAAGAAAAGCTTACTTGGCAACATATTTTATATGATACAATGCAGCTCAAGTTCAGAGATTTTAACATACCAAAAATCTGTTTTACAGTCAGCAAACTAAGGTATTCCTTTTTCTCCTGTAGTTTTTCACATATGCCACTATAAAATTAAATTTAAAGTAACTTGTGATTTACATCAACAATTGGATCTTAAGTAAAGAAATAACCCTGCGAACAAATCTGTCAGAGTATTTACTGGAATAAAATGGAGGGCAGTATGATCTCCAAAAGCATTTTGACCACTAGCTGCTTCGGCTCCATGGATTGCGAGCCAGCCAGTGAACCAAGGGGTTGCTGGTTTGATTCTCAGTCAAGGGCCTGTGTTGAAGGCTGGGTTCCCCACTGGGGATATGCAGAAGATAACGAGATACTAATGTTTCTCTTCCTTTCTTTCTCCCTCCTTTCTCCTCTCTCTAGAAATAAAATCTTTTTTTAATAAAAAACATTTTGAAATATGTAGGAGTCATTGGCATCTGAGAATTAGAGATGCAATAATAATAAACATCTTGCAAAGAAGGACAGCACCACCAACAAAGAACCAAACACCAATAGAGAAAAATGGCTTTTGCATCCACTTTCTACAGGGTAGGTCCCAAAATGGAAACACCTCGTATTTGGTTTTCTACAGAATGCAAAGCCCAGTACAATTCAAACCTACCAGATGGCAAGAGATGGTATACAGCTTATATGAAGTGGCTAGTAGAACTTATCAGAGAAAGTTTAAGCATTACTATTATGTGTTTTATTCCAGTCAAATATGTCAAATGTGTTGAATACTCACTATGGATCAGATATGTAAAGTACATCAGAGAATATACATCCATCCATCCCTGCATTCTCACTGGACAGAAGAAATAGTAATTGCAAGGAACTTTGAAGCATTTCAGGAGATGCTCATTGCTGCGGGAAAAACTGCAAAACTGCAATGTAAAAGTGCAGGGGTGTTGCAATTTAAGTAGGGTGGTCAGAGTGAGCCTTATTAGAAAGTAGTATTAATATCTGAGTATATTTAAAGGAGCTGAGGATACAACTGTATGTGTATCTGACAAAAGAAACATTCCAGGCAGAGGGATCAGTGGTGACTACAAAGGCTTCCTCAGGGAGTCTTTATGCATGGAAAAGCAACCAGACCAAGAGTAACCAAACTAAACTTACTGAGGGGTAGGGAGAGAATAAGTAAGTTGGGGGAAAGAGGAATGCCTGAGGAAGTTATAAGGCAGGGCTACTATCCTATAGGTGATGAAAGGACTTTGTTTGGCTTTTACTTAACGCAAACAGAGAAATGATTCTGAACAGGATGACATGATATGGCTTTTAAAATTCAAGAAAACACTCCAAATTACAACTGTGAATAAACCATAGGGAGAACAAGGTAAATAAGAGCATATTAAGAATTAGTCACTGCCCTGATGGCATAGCTCAGTGAGTTGAGTGTTGTCCCACAAATCAAAGGGTCACAGACTCAATTCCTGGTCAGGGCACATGCCTGGGTTACAGGCCAGGTCCCAGTTAGAGGTGTGCAAGAGGCAACTAATGATTCTCCACATCTTTCTCTTTCCCTTCACCTCTAAGAACAAATAAAACCTTAAAAATATGTATCAACAGTCCTGGCTTGTGGCACAGCGGATAAGGTACCGGCCTGCAAACCCAAAAGTTGCTGGTTTGATTCCCAGTCAGGGCACATACCCAGGTAGCAAGCCATGTCTCCAGCCAGGTCCTTTAGCTGGAGGCAGGTGAAAGTCAACCATACATTGATGCCTCTCTCCCCTTCTTCCTCCCTCCCTTCCCCTCTCTCTAAAAATAATGAATAAATTCTTTTAAAAGTTTACCTTTAAAAAAAAAAAAAAGTTTACCTTTAAGAGTTGGCCTCCAACCAAGGAAAGGCAGGTGTCAAAAAGTATATTTACACAGTGGATAAGGCACCTGCTTGTGAACCCAAAGGTTGCTGGTTTGATTCCCAGCCAGGACACATAACCAGATCTCCAGCCAGGTCTGGAGCTGGAGGCAGGTAAACGGCGACAATACGGTGATGTCTCTCTCCCTCTCTCCCTTTCCCTCTAAGGATAATAAAAATCTTTAAAAATAATAATATATGTATACTATATATATTTTATATATAATACATATCAACCAATCCATAAATAAGTGGTACAAATCAATGTCTCATTCTCCTTTTCTCTCTAAAATCAACTTAAAAATGAGTACATTACCAACTTTTTTTATTTGAAAGCAAAATACTGCATTCAGGGGCAGTATTCACAAAAGTATACAGCTATTAAAAAAAAAAGTATACAAGCCCTGGCTGGTAGCACAGTGGATAAGGCGCCGGCCTGCGAACCCAAAGGTTGCAGGTTCAATTCCCCAGCCAGGGTACATAACCAGGTTGCAAACCAGGTCTCCGGTCAGGTCTGTGGCTGGAGGCAGGTGAAAAGCAACCATACATTGATGTCTCTCTCCCTCTCTGCCTCTTTCCCTTTCCCTCTCTCTCTGAAAATAATGAAATAAAATCTTTAAAAAATAATAATAATAATTAAATAAAATCTTAAAAAGAAAAAGTATACAGCCATTCAGTACACAACATACTTGCCTAAATAATGAGAAGTATCCTTAAGTTATTTTTAAAAAAGCTGCACCAAGAGAAAACTTACTCAAACATCTGTTAGAATTCAATTTATAGTGAAGAAGAATTTAAAACTTAACCTTTTCTGTCCTTTGCACATTTCTCAACAGATGTGCAAGTTCCAATACATTAAGGTTAACGAATAACCCCTCACAATAAAAAAAAAATACCATCTTTTTATCAGGCTATAGTTTTGTATTTGTATGAGTAACTGAAATTCTGTGTCTTGTCCTTCAAAAAATTACTCGGAAAAAACCCTGAACTTGCTTTGGCCACAACTAAGAAAATTTTAATACTGGGAGTATTTTGTGAGATACCTATTATACTATACATACCTTAAACTTATAATATAATGCTACATGTCAATTATATTTTTATAATACTAGTGGGAAAGCCATATTAGGAGTAAAGAAAAACACCTCCCTAAGTATTTCAAGAAATTGTCAACGTGTGAACTTATTAATGGAGATAATCATGTTCTAAAAAATTCAATCCACTAAATGAAAGTGATTCCTGAACTACAAAATAGACCTCCAGACATTTTTTAACTGAATGATAAACTTCGTCCTTCAAAAAAAGTGGTTGACCACACACAGTAGTTTCACTTTTTCGATGATCAAATTCATAGATCTTTCTTTTCAATTCAAGCAATACAAAAGACAGAATGAACATCAGAGCTGGAGTAGAAAAATCGGATCTGACCTTTAAACTACGTCACCTCACTTTCCTGAACTTCAGTTTCCTAAAAGATAATACCATAATTCTGTATGACTAGCTTTCAAAGTTTAATCATTTAAACATGTCAACACAATTTTAGGTACACAGCTCCAAGAAAAAGTATCCACTTTTGAAGAATAAAATTCAGTCCTGGTTGGTGGGGCTCAGCAGAGTTTAAGTGCCAGCCTGCGAACCAAAAGGTCACGCACTGTTCAGTTCCTAGTCAGGGCACATGCCTGAGTTGCAGGCCAAATCCTCATTTGGGGGCATGCAGGAGGCAACCAGATCTCACATTGATGTTTCTCTCCCTCTCCTTCCTTCCCTTTCTTTAAAAAGTAAAAGCTTAAATAACAAAAACAAAGAAGCCAAAATTCAGGCTGTACTCTTTTTCAAGAATGTGATGGAGTGTAACAAAGGAGCCATTATTTGATTACCATTCAGGGCAACTGTGTATGTTTGGGGAAGGGGCAACTCCTTATCTATCCACCATAGGATAAAACAGAAAACTTACAAGTCAATGTATATGGTATCCCTAAGTGAAATTGGCCAAGAAGAAATCAAGTCGGCTTAAGGACAATAGAGAAAATATTTAGACCGTACATTCAACTTTGAACTCATACTAGGGATGTTTTGGTAGATAAAAACATTGATATTCCAGAGAAGCCCTGGCTGGTGTGGCCCAGTGGATTGGCAGGCCTGTGAACCAAAGGGTTGCTGGTTTGATTTCCAGTCAGGGCACATGCCTGGGTTGTGGGCCGGGTCCCCAGTTCGGGGTATGGGGTGTACAAGAGGCAAATAATCGATGTTTCCCTCCCTCTCTAAAAATAAATTTAAAAAATACTTTAAAAGATAAAAATAGAAAGATAAAAGGAAAAATGTTTACTAGCCTGGGAACTTGGTTCGAGCATCATCCTGATAGTGCTGGCAAGGTTGCCAGTTCAATCCCCAGTCAGGGAACAAAGAACCAACCAATGAATACATAAATAAGTTAAACAACGAACTAATGTTCCTCTCTCCCTCTGAACTCTATCAATAAAAATTAGCCCTGGCTGGTGTGGCTTAGTGAACTGAGTACTGGCCTGGAAAACAAAAGGTGGCTGGTTCAATTCCCAGTCAGGTCACATGCCTGGGCTCTGAGCCACATTTCCAGTTGGGGGCCTGTGAGAGACAACAAATCCATGTACCTCTCACATTAGTTATTTCTTTCTCTCTCCTTCTCCCTTCCTTCCCCATCTCTAAAAGTAAATAAAATCTTAAAAAAAAAAAAAAAAAAACTCTAAAAATAAAAATTTTAAAAATAGAAGGGCAATGTTGAGCCTTTAGGATGAAACTTACGGAACATTAAATGATGTCTTCCAAAATATGCTTTTATTACACTTTATATTTCTTTTCCCCCCATTTTGTATTTCATGTAATTAGTCCAACATCTAAAACAAACAAAACAAAAAACCGTCTCATTCCCTATTTCCTTCTAACAACTGTAAGGAAATTAACCAAGACTTTTTATTCTGGACGTTTATGTTGCACTTTCCAGCCTTAAAGACAGGAATGTATTTCTTTAATCTACATTCTAGTACACAGGGCACAACATGTTTTGAGCCCTAATTTTAGCTTCGAAACATGTTTCTTAAAAAAATGTGTAAACACCGTGAACCCAAAGGTCGCTGGTTCAATTCCTAGCCAGGGCACCTAACCAGGTTGCAAGCCAGGTCTCCAATCAGGTCCTCCCTTCCCCCTCTCTGAAAATAATATATAAATTATGTATTTTTAAATGTGCAAACAGAAAAGGAGCTGCAGGATTTTTCTACATTCAATACAAACTCTCAAAGTAAGACTCAGGGGGATGCCATCTTGAAACTGCAGCAGGAAGACCCGTTTGGTCAAAGGGCCATTTAAGAAATGCTTTAGCTAATATTTTTTAATGATTTGTACCCTACCTTTTTTATAAAAATATACTATGTTCATAAAACACAGTATTTCAAAATGGCATCTACAATTTTTAATTTTCGTTAATTCAAGAAGCATAAACATCTTACAAAAATTAGTGCCTTAAAATATTTGAGCATTCACCCTGGCTGGTGGCTCAGGGGATGAGGCGCCGGCCTGCGAACCCAAAGGCCGCCGGTTCGATTCCCAGCCAGGGCACATAACCAGGTCGCAAGCCAGGTCTCCCGCTGGGGGCGTGTGAGATGCAACCACCCGAGGATGTTTCCCTCCCTTTCTTCCTCCTCTCCCCCTAAAAATAAATAAATAAAATCTTTACAAAATATATTTAAGCACCCAATTAGAATGATTGCGGACAAACTTCCTCCCATGGCACGGAGTGCCAAAGGTTTGCTACCTTGTGGAATAACTGAAATAAAGATTCAAGACAAGTTCGGGTCGGTTAAAAAGAAAGCTTTTCCTAACTAGCTCTGCATCTGACAAAAAACACTTGAAAAATGCCAACAGGCGGAGAATAACTTGAGAGGAGTCCTTAACTCCGTCCGCAGACACTCATGTCCCCTCCGGTCCTCTTTTGTCTTGTTCTCAGCGACTTCGTCTAAAACTGGGGGTCTGGGTTCTCAGCCCAACAAGACACCCCGGAAAGAGGCGGGGCTGGAAGCCGGGGGATTCGGCGACGGCAGAGACCAGGCCAGGGCGCCCCGGAGCAGGAAGGAGGGGCTCGCCCGGCAGCGGCGGGACGGGGCGCCGAGCGCCCGCGGGAAACCCCGGGTCCCCGCCAGGGCGCGGGCACAGCGGCGGCTGCACGCGGCACCGCCGGCTCCTGCGCTGCTCGGGCGCCACAGCCCCCCAACTGTTGCCGCGCTCGCGGCCGCCCGCCCGCGCCTCTCCCACCGCAACTTCTTCCCGCCGAGCGGCGTCCGCCGGGAAGGGCCACCATTTCCCGTCAGCAGGCGCTCCGGCTGCGCCCGCTCCGCGTGGCCGCTGAACCGAGCCGCTCCCGACACCGTCTCTTCCCGGGACGCTGCCGAGCGCGGCGGGCTGAGAAGTCCGTTTCAGGTCCCGAAACCTCCCCGCGTGCTGCACCGCCCGCCGCCCCCCGAGACGCTCCCTCCGTCTCTCGGGACACCCGGCGGGCTCGGCGTCCCGGGGCCGGAGGCTGGGGCCACCCCGCGAGGGGGACAAGCCCGCGGCAGGAAGTCAGGAGGCAGCGCGCCCCTCCCGCCGCAACCCCCCGGCCGACCGAGTGCCGGGGCCGGCGGGGCTCCCGGGCCAGCGGAGCGAGCCCGGCGCCCGCAGCTACTCCCACACCGCCCCCTCGCCCCGGGGGCTAGGCCTCGGGCCGCCCCGCCGCCCTCCTGCCGGGGCGGGAAGGCAGTTGAGAAGCTCGCGGGGCCTCAGGAGGCAGCTGCCCCCGCGAAGCGAGGCCGGGCCGTCGGAGCCCCCGCCGCCGCCGCCCTCGAGTCTCCAGGCCCGGTCCGGGCCACCGGGTCTCACCCCGCGCTCTGCCCCCTCAGCTTCGGGGAGCCCTGGCCCCGACTTCTTCTCTTCAGAGCCCGAAGCCTCCGCCAGCCGCGAGGAGAGAGGCCGCCCTCGCCCGTCTCGTTACTTCCCCGTCCCGCCTGCTCCTCCTCACTCCGCGGAGCTCCGGGAGACGCTCCCAGCGGCCCCAGGACCATCCCCGCGGCTCCCCTCACCTGCACCCGCGTCCCGCAGCTGACACCGCCCGCCGGCCCCAGCCCCCGACCCCCAGCCCGCCTCACCTCAGGCGGCTCCGGCGGCGCTGGACACAGGAAACTCCTGGGTCCCCCGACTCCGGCTCTCCTCGACCCCCTCTTCGGTTAACTCCGCTTGTTTCTCTACAAAATGGCGCCGGAGGTCGCGCGCTCACGTCGCGGCCTTTCCCCTCCCCGTTCTCGTTTCATCATTTGCTGCCTGCCCGAGGAGGGATGGCCCCAGCACCAGCCAATGACTGTGCACCGCCCGGATGCCCCACCCAATCACCGCCAGGTGCCCGCGGATTTAAACCAATCACACGCTATCACTTGCAGAAGTCAAGGAAGAAACCAGGCTCTTGCTAGCAACTACCAATCCGGACTCCTACTTCGCGGGCTGCGGCCAATTGGCGCTCACCAGTCCCGAGGGACCGGATCGGAGCCTTCGCGCCTGCGCTCGAACGAGGGCCAATGGGGAGATGCTCAGAACTTCGATTCGGGGCTTCAGACTTCCCACCTGCCCTGGAGGTCTTCTGCCAACGGGGCTTGGCATTGCCCCTGAGAAACAATAAATAACGGAGCGGGCTCATAAGTCCTCTCCACTCCGCGAGGGAACTACTTTGGAGTTAGAGTAAAGCAGCCTCCCTTCACTCTCCTACCTCTTTCGAAGTGCCAAGTCCAGGAGGCTGCGGAGCTTCTTGTCCCCAAGCTTAAACATGCCCCTCCCCTCGTGGCCCCTGGGCGTGGAACACCAGGCGCCAGAAAGCACGCCAGCCTGTAACTTAAGGGGTGACACTCAGCATCCCGGGATACGTAGCGCTTCCCCGCACCCCTTCTCGCCAACCCCCCGACCAACCGCCCCACTTTTGTCGCAAAAGTAATGCATCTTCTTCAGTTACTTACTGCGCGCTCGGATGAGTCGTGCATGCTGGGAAATGTAGTCTCGTAGGCTCCGCTTGCATCGAGACAACTTTCTGGTCTAGTTCTACCTATTGAGAGAAGGGGTGTCTTCCAGAGAGGCTGGAAGCGAGGGATCTCTAGTTGGGTCACGACTTGGGAGCAGTCTCAGAAACGACACCTAAGCCTTTTACTCCCAGGAGAAAACAAGCACAAAAACCTATCTTTTGCTACAATTTATTACGTAAAGCTGATCCTAAGATTTTATGGTCACCTGGTCCGGGGCGGGGGGGGGCGGGGGGGGGGGCGGGGGGAGCCGCGGAACGCAGGGAAGAAAGTGGTGACTGGTTGCCTCTTTTAACTTTTGGGGGAAAAAACCTGTCCTCCTCATCCCCCCATTCTGAGGCTAGGCGCAGAAACACTATCTTTTATACCTAAAAAGACTTTATGTGTGTGTTAAAACACAACAGGCCTTGGCCACCTAGCTCGGTTGATCAGAGCATGGTCCCAGATTGTGGTCAGATCCCCCACCAGGGCACTTGCAAGAATCTACCAATGAATGCATGCATCAGTGGAGCAACAAATCAATGTTTCTGTCTCTCCCTTCCCCTTTCTTGGTCTCTCCAATCAATCAATAAAAACACACACAACATAAAATTTACCCTCTTAACTATGTTGAAGTATTACTGTGCATTAGTGTTAACTACATGCATATTGCTGTGCATCTGGACCTTTTCACGTTGTAAAATAAAACTTTATACTCATGAAACAACTCTTTTCCTCTCTTCAGTTCCTGACACCCACCTTCCTAGTTTCTATATCTAACAGAGTTTGACTATTTCAGATCCCTCATATAAGTAGGGTTATGCACTATTTGTCTTTTTTTGTGACTGGCTCATTGAACTTAAATATACTAAAAAAAGAAACATTTTATTTATTATCAGAGAGAGAGGATGGGAGAGAGCTTCCAGCTACGGAGCTGGCTGGGGACCTGGCTTGCAACCTGGTTATGTGCCCTGGCTGGGAATCAAACCAGTAACCTTTGGGTTCGCAGGCCAGCGCCAATCCACTGAGCCACACCAGCCAGATTATAGGCCTATTCCTTCGGTAAACACTTACTGAGTATCTTGTGTTTTCAAGCAACTAAATGAGACCCAGGGACCCCTACGTACAGCAAGGGCAAAGATTGCTTAGGTCTTGTTTCTATCTGTATTCCTAGCACCTAGCACCATGGCTGGCCCATAGTAGGCATGTGAGCAAGTAAATATTGAAAAATCAAGAGACATGGACTTGCAATATTATAGTGTTCATGGTAAAAGTTCCCTTAAACAGACCTAGGATGAAGAATAAGGCCCATCTATTCATTGCTGCTCTATGAAATGTACGAAATTGCTTTTAAAAATCCTTTTAAGTCGTAGGATTTTGGCCAAGTTTATCAAAACTGAAAATTCACAAACCTACTGATGCAGTGATTCCATGTCTAGGAGTTTATCCCACAGGTGACTGATGCAAATTCATACAGAGATGAGTGTATCAAGATACTCACTGATGCATTCATTGTTTATGTGGCCCAAAAGATTGGAAACAATAAAAGGTTAAATACATAAATAAATGTATGGTGCTGTCATACAGTGGAATGCTATGAAGGTTTTTAAAAGAGTGAGGTAAGCCTATATGTATTGACATGAAATGATGCCATGATTTTAAAGGATGGCATAATCAGTATGTTACCATTTATGTAGGAGAAAATAACTATATTTACACATAACTAAGTACACAAAAAGCTTTGGAAAGATACACACACACCACAGCTGACGCTACTGGTTATCCCTGGGGAGGGAAGTGGAATGAGGAAGGATAAAGGGAACTTCGGCTTTCTATTCCATATATTACTATCCTATTTGAACTTTTCACAAGGAGGATGTATTCATGTTTTATTTGTGTGATTTAAAACGTTTCTCTCAAAAGACACAGCATGTGATACCCATAAAGGTCAGCTATCTAAGGTCAACTCTGTAATTCTGCAACTAGTTCAGGTCTCAAAGGTAGATCTCCTAAAACAGGATAATCTCAAATAAATCTGAGTTGCCTTTCCCCCACTTCAGCCTGTCTTTGCCCGGAAAGTGGTTTGCTGCTTTTTGCTGAGGCTGCTCCCGGAGACCCTTGAGCCCATTGCTCCCCCCATCCCTCAGAGCTGCTTCAACAACATTCCCAGGATTTGACCTGACTTGGGGCCTTAACTAAATACTTGCAGGATTCCACAATAGTCTGGGATCAAGGTCCTCCAACTGTGTGTTAAGAATTCACAGTGGCTTGTATCCTTACTACAAAGCAGGGTACTGCTTACAAGCTGGAATGGGTATGGTGCACTTGTTTTGTTTTACTGAAAGACATAGTTGGAAATCATGCCCAAACTTCTTCACTGGAGACCTTCACAAAGGCTTCACTGAATCACCTGGTAACTCAGCAATTATGTGCCCTGGGGTTCAACTGTATTTAGAAACAAGATATTTCAGCCAGCTGTTGATTACTCACCTGGCCTCTTGCCTTAACCATCTTCTAGTCCTCTCTCTATCTCACCCCATCCCCCATTAGTTGTGCATCCAAGATTCCAGAAGAACTTGACAAACTCTTTTAAGTGTAATAGAAGCTTTGGTGTATTGGATTGGGGTGGAGGCAAAACTATCTAGAAGAAAAAAGAGTTTAAGATCAGTACAAAGTATGTTATAAAATTGCAAGCCCTGGCTGGTGGCACAGTGGATAAGGTGCTGGCTTGCAAACGCAAAGGTCACTGGTTCAATTCCCAGCCGGGCACATAACCAGGTTGCAAGCCAGGTCTCCCTCCAGGTCCATAGCTGGAGGCAGGTGAAAGGCAACCATACACTGATGTCTCTCTGGCTCCCTCCCTTCCCCTCTCTCTAAAATTAATAAATAAAATCTTTTAAAAAAATGTTTGAAAAAAAATGTTTGCAGGTGCTGGGGAGAGGGGTGATCAGAAACAAAGGTTTTTATTATTTTATGTTTCTGTTTTTCTGTCCCATTTTATCAGGTGAGTCAGAAACTATGATTTACAATAGTTTTGAATACTCTACGGTTCTCTGTTTTATCCAAAGCCACTCACTGACAGCTTCAATTTTTATCTTTTTCCAGCCTGTTACCACTGTTACCACTGCCAAACCTTCCAACTCCCTGGGTGCCCGGGTGTTGGCGTCACTTCCATGGCCCTACGCAGAGGAGTGGTGTCTAGACGCGTGCATTGTGAAAAGCCTGCTGAGAAATTCCAAATCCTGATGGCTAACACAGGCTGTGACCCTAAGCTTCTGTTTAACCTTGGAAAAGTCACTTCCCCTCCCTGAACCTCTCTTACCCTCTTCACTAACCTGATGATATTGGACAAGCATTACAATGTGGCCCCCCAAATGGTGGAAGCTGAGTGCTTATTGCGGGGTTCTGGAATTCTGCGCATGTAGTTTCTTTAAATCAACCATTATATTCTAAAAGGACAACTTTGCATACGTTATCTCACTCACAACTCAGGACCCTGTGACCTAGGGACTGAGTTGTATATCCAGTTTTATAGATCATCAAACTGAGGCTAAGAGAGGTGAGCTCACTTGCCTTAGGTCACATACCTAGTCAATGACAGCCATTGCAACCCAAGCTGTCTGACTTCAGAATTCACATTCTCAGCCACCACACTCTAAACTGTGCTTGGGAACCCCCTTCCTCTGCTTAGGTGACCTCCCAGCGATGGTGGGAGGCCCATTTAGTAACCAGATAGTTTCTAAACCAAGAAGTATGATGAATGGTGTAACAGGGTGTTATAAATTAGTGAGACAGGTTCTGAAAATACTACTGTGAATTCCAGTTGAATTCACATTTGAATTTTTAAAAATTTTTATCTATTGATTTTTAGAGAGAGAGGTAAAGGAAGAGAAAGAGAAACACCCATTTTTGTTGTTGCACTGATTGCTGTATTCATCGGTTGATTCTTGTATGTGTCCTAACTGGGGATCAAACCCACAACCTTGGTGCACCAGGATGACTCCAATCAACTTAACCAGCCAGCCAGGGCTACGTTTGAATTCTCACATTTTCTCTTAAAAAGAGTGAGCAGGATGGGATACACCCCAAGAAAAGCAGATTTGGGTGGGGAATGGGAAGCTCCAGCCTCTGGGAAACTTTCCTAACAGCTGAGGAAGATCACAGGAAGGAGCCTAAGCAGAGTTGGGGCACCATGGGTCCCGAGCCACAAGCAGAAGAGACGTAGGCCAAACAGAGCTAGTTTTCTTGATTGCATATGTTCCTATGGAACAGAGGTTCTCCCAGACTCCTGACCACCTGCAGCAGCAGCAGAACCACCTGGGAACTTTAGATAGAGTGGCAGAGAAGGGGTACATTCCAGCGAAGAGCTAAACCTTCCACAGATGACCTCTGCATCTTTGGGCATCTTGGAGAAATTGAAAGACCGGGAAGGCTGGAACCCAAAGATGTACCTAGAGGACTGCCAGGGGCCAGGGTCAGCCCTCTATCTAAGGGCTCTGGGGAGCCTTGAAGGGTTGGATGCCCAGCAGGAGAAGTTGCTGGGACACTAACCAGGATGCCACCACAGGAGACCAGGAGAGGCAGTGAGAGGGGAGGGAAGGGGGGGCCCAGAGATGGTCGAGGTAAAGGTGTAGGGATTTGGCAACAGGGAGCAGGAAAGGCGAGGGAGAAAAGTAGATTGGGTGCCACTGAGTGCCCTCCCCTGTGAAACAGGGGGACTGGTGGAACATGTTGGGGATCAGAGACGGTAAATTCAGTTTTGAGTTGAAAAGTGCCTGTGATTCACCCAAATGGAGACATCGAGGGGACCCCACAGGCCAAATGGAGTCACTGTCAGGCAGGGGGCCCTGGGGGGGCCTTCAGAGAGTAGAACAGCCTGGGCCCTGGGGAAAGCTGTGATCCAGCTCCTGCTTAAAGAACGGGAGAGCCTCCAACTTCTTGGGAACCGTCCAGCCCCAGAGCTGAGTAAAGTCCAGAGGCCCAGAGGGCTGACGGGCATTGTCTCCGATCAGTCCAGCCAGGTGGAGATTGACATGGCCTTGGGCTACGAGATAAAGCTGGGTGACCTTGGAGAGAGGCCTTTCCAACAGTGAGGGGGCAGCAGCCAGATGGGTGTGGGCTGGGCAGTCTGCGGGGGGAAGCTGTATCTGGAAGCGAGAAGAAAGTATGTTGCTGGTTTTGCTTTGTTTTGTTTAAGACGGAGCACATTTAAATGCTAATCCAAGTTCTTTTGAAAATAAGTTATCTCTTCCCCTGGTGCTGTGGTCTGGGCACAGCTTGGCTTTAGATAGCAGGAGGAACAAAGCCTCCTTCCACGTTTCCCGGAAAGAAATACTTGAGCGTTGCTCTCCTCCCCACGCCCTCCCCCTCCTCCTCCTCCTCCTCCTCCTCCTCCTCCTCCTCCCTACTCTTCTTGGATCCCAGGTGCTCCATCCAGTGGAACCCACTTATCCGCAGGCAGTGGGCTTCTGAAAGGAGGAAAGGCTACAGTCCTTCACCCCCACCCAAGGCTCCCTCAGTCCTCCCTCCCTCGGGCACCCGGCCCTCACTGGCTACTTGGGAGCCTCCGCAAACCTCTCCCACCCAGGAAGTTGCAAGCCAGGCCAGTGAACTGTGGTGGCCAACGGCACAGAGGTCTTTTTTTCTGCAGCATTTCCCAAAGCGAAGGGGCCCTGGGGCCCTGGGCCTGGTCCGGTAATATTGCCAGGTGTTCCATATCACAGGAAACACTTAGCCTGGGAGGAGAAAAGTCCTTGGAATTCTAGGTATTGTTTCCACTATCTGGGAAGTAAAACCTTTTAGGCTGATTACATCTCAAAGCTGGAAAGGCAACTCAAGGCCCTAAAGGTGGGAAAGGGCCCACAGTGCCTAAAGGAAGAAGCCCATGAATACCTGTAGGTAGCCATGTCTCCAAGTCTTGGAAAGCTAGCCTTGCCCTTTCAGTGAGTAACTTTCTCTGTCTCATTCTGCCAACCACATAGGTGCTCAGGACCAAGGACTCAGGCTCTCTCTCTTGGTGCCCTTGGCCTTTCCGCCACCCCACCTCTGGTCACACTAGGGCAAGCTTGGCACTCTGGCCTTGGGCCACCTTTGTTTTTGCTCTCCCATTCATTAATAAATTTTGTGTGCGTGTTAACAGGCTTGCTGGTCTGTGATTCTTTACTGCATCCTTGAGAAGAACCAGGGTTTCTCAGATAACAATGGTACTGAAAACTAACCTGGGACCCGTAGGAAGAAGTTGAGGGTGCCTAGGCAGACCAGATCTATTCCAAGACATAGGGTCTGGAATTCCCAAGGTCCCTTTTCTTTTAAATACTTTATTTGTTTGTTTTTATTCATTATTTTTAGAGAGAAGGGGTGGAGGGGGGGGGGGAGAAAGGGAGAGGAAACATCAATGTGTGCTTGCCTTTTTGGCCTGCCTCTAGCTACAGACCTGGCTGGAGACCAGGCTTGCAACCTGGTTATGTGCCCTGGCTGGGAATTGAATCTGTGACCCTTGGGTTCTTAGGCCCGTGCCAATCCATTGAGCCACCAACCAGGGCCTGAGGTCCCTTTTCAACCCCGCCCTTCAGCCCCCTCCACCCCCTGTGCTTCTAATTGCAGCAGGTGCCTCTCTCTCATCCATTTCTTCTTTCAACAAACATTTGAGGGCTTACCATTGTTAAAAAACAAGATTTATTAAGCGGTTCATGCTGAGGACAGCACTCCATCCTTAAAGGGTGCTCCAGGGATGAGGTGTTTATAGAGACTTCTTTTTGGAGGGGGAACAGGTAGGGCTTCTGTCATGCAGATTGCCTCTTCTGTCTGTGGGGAAGGAGAGGGCCTATGTGTCAGATTGCTTTACTGGCAGGTGACCAGAAAATTCCCACCGTCCTGAAGCACCTTGCCAACCTCATCCCTTTCAGGCGCAGACGATGCTGTCCGCAGTCCAGGGCTGCCCGCATAGAAGGCAACCACTCAGACTCCTCGAGTTCCAATTCCAGCTCTTCCTTAGGTGACCTTGCACTGGGGTCCCACCTCTTGAAGCTTCTGTTGCTTTATTTATTTATTCATTTATTTATTAAAAAATTTTAGAAGACTTGATTTATTTATTTTTAGAGAGGGGAAAGGAGGAAGAAAGAGAGGGAGGGAAACATCAATGTATATGGTTGCCTCTCACTGCACCCCCTCAACCAGGGACTTCACCTGCAACCCAGGCACATGCCCTGACCGGGAATCGAACCTGAGACCCTTTGGTTTGCAGACCCGGGCTCCATCCACTGAGCCACACCAGGCAGGGTGCTTCTGGTCCTTTATCTGTGAAATGCGGAACACAATAATACCTACCGTGGAGGTTCTTTAGAGGTTTAAATGAGATGGCCTAAGTAAAATAGTACCTGGCACAGAGGACATTCATACATTCAGTCATTTAGTCAACAGATAGTTTTACTTTATTTCCTTTTTAAAGATTTTTTTTTTTTAACTTTTACAGAGAGAGGAAAGGGGGAGAGAGAGAGAGAGAGAGAGAGAGAGAGAGAGAGAGAGAAACAACCTATGCAAGAGGAAAACCTCAGTTGGTTGCATCTGACCAGGAATCAAACCTGCAGCCTTCCTCTCTGCAGGCTGATACCCAACCAACTGAGCCACACCAGTCAGAGCTACATGTAGTTTACAAGTGCCTCTTATACACAAAGTATGGACAATGTAGCCAAAAAGAAAAGAAAAGTTTCTGCATTATTGACCTTGCACGTAAACAGGAAGAGGGGCAGGGATCAGCAGTAATAAGTAAATAAATAGTGCCAGGGAGTAAAAGTGCAATGAAAAGTAATAAAGCAGACAAAGATGTGGTAGGGTGGGAAGGTGGGCAGCTGTGTTTGTTTCAGGAGACCTGTCTGATAGAGGAGCAAATCAGAGAACTAGATGAAGGGAGGAAGAGAGGAAGCTAGGCAGATACCTGGTGGCAGACTTCCAGGCAGGGGGCCAGAATGTGCAAAGGCCCTGAGGCTGAAGTGTGGGGAGCCTCCTAGTGAGGCTGAAACAGAGCAGTGGTAGAGCAGGAGAGTGGTGGAATATTAGGTCAGGGGAGCCAAAGCTGTGGGGCCCTGTGGGCCTTGGCGGGGACTGTGGCTTTCATCCTAGTAAGGACCTTGAGCTGAAGATGAGGAGCTGACCTTGTTTTGAAAGGCAGCTGCAAGAAGAGATGGTGGCAGAGTAAGGGTAGAGGCAGGAATATCCAAATCAGAAGGATATTGTAATAATCCAAGCAAGGGATGGTGGTGAATTGGATTAGTTGCAAAGATGGAGAGACGCATTACCTACCCATAATAATGTTAAAGAACAAAAATTCAATCCAGTACATTGGAAAATCTAATTGGCTTTATAGAGCAATTCATGAACTAGGCAGCATCCTGTCCTGCAATAAGAGAGGAGCCGGGGAGAGGTTGGACAATGTGGACAGTATGGATGGCATCGATAGGCAGAAACTGGGTGAAACAAGAAAATTATAAGCAAGAGAAAAGAAAGGATTGTTCCAGGTAAGATTATCTTCTCTGATGGGAAAGCAGGGGTCTGTCTCATCAGCCAGATTTCTTCAGCTCCCTTGGAAGAGGGGCCAGACCTCATTGGAACGGACCAGAAAATTCCAGAATAACCAAATTGGAATACGTTCCTGGAGAAGTTAGAAACTGCAGTTAGGTCAGGTATTTAGTGTAGGTTTCGAGTCACGGGCTGTAGAGCAAGTGACTCCATTTTAGGCCTGTGTCTTTCTCTTTAACAATAATTATTTCCAGGATAGAGGGCACAGACCTCACCATCTCACTCCCCAGACAGATTGAGCAGGTCAGGGTGGTACGACCAGAGACATCATTTAATTTAATTTTTAAAAAAGCTATGAGAGCTAATACTTGGGAGGGAGGGGGTGGGTCATACAGTGCTAAAGTTTGCACACATCACTTTTGTAATGAAATTAGAATCCATTCAGAGCTCTAGACCAACTCTGTCATTTGCATTCAGATAGATACACCCTCCTGGGAGGAGCAGCCAGGGTGGCGTGACAGCAAATTGAGGACAGTCCTATCTCTGCAGGCACAGTGAATGTTATCTCTGATGTGGATCAGGACCTATCTGCCTAGTGTTTTGCCCAGGGCTTTGTAGGTTTCTTCTTGATTAGGGCAGGGCAGGGTAGGGGTTAGCAGCCCTAGGGGGAATTCTACAGCCCAGGGGAGGAACCCTGCACCTGGGCCATAAAAACCTGAATTCTAGTTCCAACTCTGCCTTATGCTGGTTGGAAGGCCCTGGAGTAAGTTTGTTTTCCTGTTTTCTTGGGGGATGGAGAGAATAATGCCTGTTCTAAGCAATCATGATATGAAATCTGGAGTACCCTACTTTTAATGAGGACAATATATTGTGTTTGCAATGTAACAAGCAAACGAACAAACAAAAAGTGTTCTTTTAATTATTTGGACATTTTCCTGTTTTGCCCTGGCTGGTGTGGCTCAGTGGGTTGAGTACCGGCCTGTTGACCAAGAGGTTGCTGGTTCAATTCCCAGTCAGGGTACACGGGTGGGTTGCAGGCCAGGTCCCCAGCTGGGGGTGCTTGATCTATCTCTCACAAGTTGAAGTTTCCCTCCTTCTCTCTCTCCCTCTCTCCCCTCTAAAATGAAATAAATAAAATTTCCTGTTTGATTGTGATATGTCAATTATCACAATCAATTAGTTCAAGGTGTAATTATTTGACGTGCATATATCACAAAATAATTATCACAATAAGTTTAGTTTACGTTCATCACCTCACATAGTTACAATTTTTTTTTTTTTTTTTGGTAATGAGAACTTTCTTTTTTAAGATTTTATTAAGTTAGTTTCACATAGAGGGGAGGGGAGGGAAAAAGAAAGGAAGAGAGACATGGACGTAGGAAACATCAATTAGTTGGTTCTCACACGTGCCCCAACCAGGAATTAAACCTGCAACCCAGTCCTGTGCCCTGACCGAGAATCGAATTGGTAACCCTTCGTTTTGCAAACTGACGCCAACCAACAGAACTATGCTGGTCAGGCTGTGATGAGAAGTTTATTTATCTATTTTTAAAATCTGTTTTGGTTTCTCTTTCTTTTTCTGTATATTTTATTGATTATGCTGCTACAATGTCCCAGTTTCTTTTCCCTTGTTCCCCTTCACCCAGTTACCTACCTACCCTCCAGCAATCCCACCCCTCATAGTTTATGTCCATGGGTCATGCATATAAGTTCTCTGGCTTCACCCTTTCCTGTACTATTCTTTTTTTTTTTTTAATTATTATCATTATTCATACTTTTTAGAGAGAAGGGCAAGGAGGGAGGAAGAAAGGGAGAGAAACATCAATGTATGCTTACCTTTCACCTACCTCCAGCTGGGGACCTGGCTGGAGACCTGGCTTACAACCCGGTTATGTGCCCTGACTGGGAACCGAACCAGCGACTTTTGGGTTCACAGGCTGGCACCAGTCCACCGAGCCACCAGCCAGGGCTCCTGTACTACTCTTTAACAACCCCTATCTATTTCGAATCTACCAGTTATGTTTTTTAATCCCTGCCCCATTTCCTCCTTTCCCCCCTTTCACCCTCCCAGCTGATAACCCTCTAAATTATCCACATACCTATGATTCTGTTCCTCTTCTGGTTGTTTGCTTAGTTTGTCTTTGTTTTTATTTCTTAGATTCTGTTGTTGATAGGTGTGAGTTTGTTGTCATTTGTGATGAGAACTTTTAAGGTCAACTCTCTTAGCAACTTTGAAATATACAATATAGTGTTAACTATAGTTGCCATGCTGTGCGTTACATCCCCAGCATTTACTCATAACAGGAAGCTTGTACTTTTGACTACCTTCACCTATCAAAACCGGGAAAGCCAGTGTTTGTGCAGCCTGTCAGGTACCAGACCCAGCAAGCAGACAGGGATTGAATCTTTATGGGTCCTTTGTTCAGATGGTTGGAGATCTGAGAAGACAGTGGGTTTGTACCCTAACAGACCGTCTTAAATGCCATTATAAATGGGCCCTGTTTATAAGGAGAAGAAAGGTGTAGGTGAGGGGTTTGGAATTCAGGCAAAAAAGTTAATGAGATAAAAGTTGCAGCATTCTTCTATCTGTGCCCTGGGCAAAGGTCTCTGTGTCCTGGAAGGAGGTCTTTGTGCCCTGGGTGGAGGTCATCTCACCCTGGAGTATAATGGCTCAGATACCATCTTGATTGTTTGCTGTCTCCCTGAGGCACAAAGGTGGAACTGCTTAAGGTTACCTGCAGCCAGTGTGGGTCATTCCTCCAGTTCCTGAAACGAGAGTTTTTTACATACATTGATTACTAAGCTCATCAGCTATTGCCGGAAACTAAAATTTTCCAGTATTTGAGTCCTCCATCACTATTTCCCCTAGAAAGACATTTTTTTGTTTAACCAACAATGAGGGCCGCATCCATCTGCCTGCCTCACAGGGTTGCTGTAAACCACTTCGGTATTGTGTGTGTGTGTGTGTGTGTGTGTGTGTGTGTCCAGCACTGTGCACTGGGGCTCTGAGGCTCTTTGTCCAGCCCTCGCTGAGGAGAGGCATGGCTCGCTGACTGCTGTCATGGATGCCCCTGTCCCCTGTGTTGCTAAAGAAGTTGCAGGTGCCCTCAGAGCAGCAGCAGGTGTGGACGGAAGCTCAGAGGCTGTGGGCAGAAAGCTGGAGAGTCAGGCGTTGAGGGTGTGGGCCCCCTGGACCTCACCTCCATCCTGGGACAGTCACCTTATTTCCTGTCATATTAATGTATTAATTACCCCTGATCAAGCTAAACTGGCCAGCCTGGTGACATCGCCTGCTTCCAGCCTAAGGATGCAGAGAGCCACCTGCTACAGAAGTCGATGTGCCAAGGGCTAGGAGTCAGGACTTACTCATCACTGGTGATGCGGAGGTAGTAACTAAACTTGATCAGGGTATCGTGCTTTGGTTGCTCATTCCGTTTCTCACTCCACAGCTCTGAGAGCAGGGGATGAATGCATACTGAGAAGCGCCTCCCATCCCCGCCCCATGGTAACAGAGTAGTGGCTGTGATGGAGTGCTCACTGCTCATGGCGCCAGGCCTGCCCTGATCACCCTAACCCCGAGGAGCAGGCGCCCTTGTGTGTGTTCTCATCTTACTAAAGAGAAAGTGGAGGCTCTGAGAGGTTAAACAGCTTGCTCAAAGCCCCGCAGCCCATCAGGGGCAGAGCCAGAATTCACACCCAGGTCAGGGCCACATCCCTGCCTAGTCTGTGAGCCACTTGGCCACCTGGAGGATTAACACAGAACCATACTACTCAGACTCTCAGAGCCAGTTGACATCTTTCAGATTACCTTCTGTACAGACCGGGAAACAGGGTAGGGAGGGGGAGGATCAAGGTCAGAGATTAAGTTCTACCCTCTGGTGATATCCCATTGTTTTCCATTGATCTTCTCCTCCAATGCTTTCTTTCTCGCCAGAGTGTCTCTGTCATCGCCAGAGTTCATACTGAACAGGCCCTGCTGGTCTCCCTCCTTCTGCTCTGCCCCACCCTCTACAATCTATTTATTCTCTGGCTAAACCCTTCCAGGGCTCTTCCTGGAATCCTATGGAGCCCTGACAGTGGTTTACAAGCCCCGGTGATCAGCTCATCTCTCCGTCACATCCCCTGCTCTCTTCCTTAGGCTTGTCTCCTTGTGCAGTTTGATCTCTGCAACTGACCCAGGAGTGACCGGCAGGATAGCTGCCCCTGAATGCTTCTAGTATCTAAGTTATTGGTGTGTACTCACTTCCTTGACCCCTCCCAACCTTATGGGGTAGGTCCTGTTCTTAGCATCCTATGTGACAGGTGAGGAAACGGAGACACTGGACATTTAAAGGAACTTGGGCAAGGGCATGTAGCTGGGAAATGGGAGAACTGGGGATTTGAACCTGGCAGTCTGGTTTTTTAAAAACTTGATTTTAGGGGCCCTGGCTGGTGGCACAGTGGATAAGGCGCTGGTCTGTGAACCCGAAGGTCACAGTCTCCAATCAGGTCCATAGCTGGAGGCAGGTGAAAGGCAACCATACACGGATGTCTCCCTCCCTCTCTGTTTCTCTCCTTTCCCCTCTCTCTAAAAATAATAAACTCTTTTTTTAAAAAAGTTGATTTTAGGGAGAGGAAGGGAGAGAGAGAGAAAGAGAGAGATCCTTTGCTTCCCATACACCCATCGATGATCTATGGTCTCTCGCCCTCTCTTTCTCCCTCCCTTCCCCTCTCTCTAAAATCAAAAAATAAAATGTTTATTAAAGGAAAGAAAATACTAGGGGGAGCGACTAGTTGAAGGTGACACCAACCAGAGTCCAGGCCTCCTGTATCTGAGACCAGTGCTCTTTCTACCACATTCTGGCTCTTCTGCTGCCATCTTGAGTTTTTAGCCCTGAAGGCTTGAGTCTGACTTCCTAGCCCTCACCGCCTGGCACTATCGAGCCCAGCCACTTAGAGATCCTCGCCATACCTCTGGCATGGGTCATCAAGGAAAAAGTAGGCCAAGTGGCCTCCATCCCTCCTGCCCCACCCAACACTATTCCAGCAAAGTCCCTGCCTCACCCAGTGGGACTCATTCTCAGCTGCAATTCCCTCTATGGAGCTGCAGCTGGAACCACCATTCAGGCAGAGCACCAAAGGCTCCGATGAGGGGTCTCTGAGACTCTACAAACCTGCAGAAATAAGAAAAAGTGACCCTGTGGTACAAAGTCCCAGGGCGGGTGGGTAGGGCCAGTTTGTGGCCCTGGGACCTACGCAGTCACACAAGGGCCAGTGTTTAGGAGAATCTTCCTGTTGGTTTACTGTTCTGCTGCCACTGTCTTAAAATTCTTAATAAATTTTGAACAAGGGCCCCACAAGTTATGTGGCAGGTCCTGGGGGCCAGGAAACAGCCCAGCTGCTTGGCCTCCCTTTCCCCTACCCTCAGGAGGCCTGCGTTGGCCAGGGAGGTTGGCTTTCCTTGGCTTCAGCCCCAGCAGCCAGATATAATAGGTCTGGGGTTGGGAAGGGCTCTGAAGGACAGGTGGTGGCTAATACCAACTAGAACCATGGGGTTTCCAAATCTGAAGGACCTCCACCCATCCTCCCACTGTAGAGGAAGGAAACCGGAGGCTCAGAGAGGGAAAGAGACCTGTGTGAGTTTGCACAGCAAGTAGGTGTTGGGACTACCAGAGCAGAGTGATTCTTTCCCTGCCTCCTGGACACTGTTAGGGGTAGGCAAGCAGTGGAGAGAATGGGCTCTCGTTTACCACTGGACTGGGCCTTGGAGGACCTCGGTCATCTTCCCGAAACTGTGTGAAGTTAGGTTTCAGCTCCTGACAGCAGGGTCCTGCCGGCTGGGGGCAGCCCGCCTGCCTTGGAAGCCAAACTGAAGCACAACTCCCTGTAAAATCATTTTTTTAAAAAAAGAGAGAAGAACAAAATCAAAAAAAAAAAAAAAGAAAAGAAAAGAAAGAAAAAAGAATAAGAAAAAAAAGTAAAAGAAAGAAATGAAAGCAAAACCGAAACCTGACTACCAGCAGAGCACCTTGGCAGGATGTCTGGGTAGATGGCGTGTCCTGGTCACCACCCCTGCTGGGCACCAGCCCAGGCCCAGGCCCTCGCTCAGGGCTTTCCAACACTGAGCTTACTTCATCCACCCAGCCAACCTGTCTGATGCTATTTTTGTTACCACTTAGCGGATGTAGAAATTCAGGCTCGGGAGGTAAAGTGCTTTTCCTGGGATGTCTTGTGCAATGCTTTCAGAGCGCACTGATCAGATGAGATCATGCATGGGGTGTGTTGCACACAGTGCCACGTGCGTAGTCAATGCTCAGTTAAGGGTCGGGTGTCCAGGATCCCACCAGCTGGAAGTGGTAGAACCAGGATTCAGACTCCTACCTGTCCATTCGCAACCCTGCGCTCTAGTCCCGTTATCTGGGGTCTCTGGGTGGCTGGCTGAGCCCTGTTCCATTAAAGCTTGCTTGACTTAAACTCTGTTACCTAGAGCTCAGGATTAGGTTGACATTTCCCCTTCCGCTTTGACACAGAATATTCAGAAAAGCAAATCCTCAGGAAACAAAGTAGGATTCAGAATTTAGCCTCTGAAGGCAATTTCTTAGGAATATTCCGTAGTTAGTCCCCAGGCTTGCTGACTGCCTGCAAGTTCCCTATCCTCAAGCCTAGAATGGGAGAGACGCATTTCAGTTGCTTAAGAACAGCGTGTGGAGGAAAGGAAGAAAGCAGGACAGAAGCTCTCTACCCTCTCAGCCAGCAAGGAAAGATACAGTTGTATTTATGAGATAGTCTTTGCTAAAAAAAGGAAGGACTCCAAAAATATCTAGGATTTAAAAATGTTCAATCTCAAGCCCTGGCTGTTAGCACAGTGGATAAGGCACCAGCCTGCAAACCCAAAGGTCCTGGTTCGATTCCCCAGCCAGGGCACATAACCACGTTGCAAGCCAGGTCTCCAGCCAGGTCTGTGGCTGGAGGCAAGTGAAAGGCAACCATCCATTGATGTCTCTCTCCCTCTCTGCCTCCCTCCCTTGCTCTCTCACCCTGGAAATAGAAAATAAAATCTTTAAAAAAAAATTTTTTTTCAATCTCAAAAGGTATATAGGTTAGGAAATTAACTCATGTTAATCAGGAATTCAGTTAAGCAAATGGCTGGTCACTGGTTCTTGTCAGTGATAGCACAGCACCCAAAGGCCTTTCTTAGGCTAAAAAGAGATCTGGCCCAAAAATATTGGCTGTGCAACTGTTTTAATGATCTGGGTGTTGGCTTGATAGTTCTGGGACAGACCTGATATGCTTGGTGGCCAGGGGTCTGGCTGGAGAGAAGACAGAGGCAGCTCCTCTGTTCACCACAAGGAGACAGGCAAGCACGGAGGGTGTGGGTGTCCACCGATGTCCAAAGCCCATGCTGAGGCTGCAGCCTCCTCCCCTCACTCCATACATAGTTCTGGCTCTAGTTCCTGGCCAGTCCTGGCCCTGGAAGCCCTGGGGTGGGTTAGGATGGGCTAATTTGGTTCCAGGTTAATTGCAGGGCTTCGAACCCCAGTTGTCCCCAGGGACCAGGTAGGTGCTGCAGTGACCTGGGATGCAGGGTTCCATCAGCTCCAGCTGGCGCTTTCCGAACAGGATCGAGGACCAGAATCAGATGTTCTCAGGGAGGCTGGATGTTCAGATTTTTGTGTAACAGCTCTGAATTTTAAAATCCTTCTTCTTCCCCCTCCTTCTTCCTCCCTTTCCTCCCTCCCTGTCTTCCTTCCTTTCATGTAGGTTTTCATGTGAAACAGTTTATTCTCATATTGTTATTAATTAGTTATTGTATTATTTTCCATAGGGACAACAGTAAACCTACTCTGTATAAGAATACGAGGGCTTCTAATTACCTGGGGAGGAGAAGGCAGAAGACAATATAATCTGCCAGAGCTGGGAGGATCCACAGAGTCAATGTTTCCGAGAATAAACTCACAAATGCTTGATGGGCACACTGTCTCCTTCCTCCATCCCCGTTTTTGAACATAAAGAACCAACCAAGCCCTCCCTGGCTGGTGTGGCTCAGGAGGTGGGAAGTGGTCCTGCAAACAGAAGGGTTGCTGGTTCGATTCCTGATCAGGGCATACACCTGGATTGCTATGGAGAGGCCACTGATCAATGTCTATCACACATTGAAGTTTCTCTCCCTTTCTCCCTCCCTTCCCTTCTCTCTAAAAGCAAATAAATAACATCTTTTAAGAATGTAAAAAAAAAAAATTTTTAATTAAAAAAAAAAAAAAGTCAAAACAAAGGAACCAAGCCCATGGATGTGCAACAATATATAGACCCGGAGGGTATTGTGCTAAATAAAATCAGTTAGATGGGGAAAAACAAAGGCCATATGATTTCACTTATATGTGGAATCTAAGGAATTACAAAAACAAAACAAAACAAAACAAAAGAACCCGACCAAACAAAGCAGATTCATAGGATACAGAGAGCTTTTTACTGGTTGCCAGACTGGGGTTGGAGGTTGGGGGAATGGGTGCGAAATGGGAAGAGGTTAAGAAAACAAATTGGTAGTTACAAAATAGTCGTGGGATATAAAGCATAGCATAGGAAATATAGTCATAACTATGTATAGGGCCAGATAGGTACTAGATTTATCAGAATGATCACTTCACTTTGTAAATTATATAAATGTCTAATCATTATGTTGTACACCTGAAAGTAATATGTATTGATACCAACTGTAATTGAAAAATTAAAAAAATAATTTTTTAACAAAGAACCAAGCCTGTGAGACATCATTAGTCTTAGCTGGTACCTTGGAATCAGGTCTCTGATGCCACCACTGTCCTTCCTTATTATTCCAGCCAGAGCCTCCTTGTCCAAGTTGGGCCTTTAGGAGGGACCTCAGTGAATGTAAAGGGTGCCGTTCTAGCTAGTGGGATGTCAGCAAATGACACATGACCCAGGTCCTCTTTTTCCAGGAAAAGCTTGCTACATAGAAGGACTTGAAGGGAACTCTTTTAAAGCCAAGAATTTTACCCTAATTTAATTAAAGGTGGCAAATGTGACCTTTTAAAAAAAATAACAGTGAAACATTTATTTATCCTTTACTATAGTCAAGGCACGTTTTTACAAATTTGATGGAATTCTGGAAACCATCCTTTAGGTTAAATATATATTTTAAAGGGTTTATTTATTTATTTTTAGCGAGAGAGAGGATGGGAGGGAGAAAGGGAGAAAGAGAGGCAGAGAAACATTGATATTTGAGAAATATTGATCGGTTGCCTCTCAAATGCCCCCAAGGGGGATCTGGCCCACAACCCAGGCAAGTGCCCTGACTGGGAATTGAACCGGTGACCTTTTGGTTCACAGGTCAGTACTCACTGAGCCAGATTAGCCAGGGCTAGGCTAAATATTTATGTGTATTTTTCAGATGATGCGGTGGGTAACGATCGATGGCCACAAATTCTTTGACATGCCTCTCTTGGAGGAACGGTGGCTAGCTCCTCTCCCCCTGAATCTGCTGACCAGTGACAAATCAGGGTTCCCATGACTCCCACCTCAGGGGTCAATGATTTGCTAGAATGGAGCGTAGGAGTCAGGGAAACATTTTTGTATGCCAGTTTGTTACTGGCGATATAATAAAGGACACAGGTGAACAGCCAGATAAAGAGGTACATAGAGTGAGGTACAGAGGGGCCCTGAGGGCAGGGGCTTCTGTCTCCATGCAGTTGGGGTGCATCATCTTCCTAGTACTTGGATGTATTCATCAACTCAGAAACTCTCTCAACTTTTGTACTTTCAGAATGTTTAAGGCGACTTTATCACCTAGGCGTGATCAATGATTAACTCAATCTCCAGCCCTCCTCCCTGCCCCAGAGGATGGAGGGTGGGGCAGAAAATTCCAAGCTTCTCATCAGGGCTTGGTAGTTTGGATGACCAGCCCTCATCAAGGGGTCCACCAAGAGTTGCTGCATTAAAACAAAAGACACTCTTACCACTTACGAAATGACAAGGGTTTTAGGAGGTCTGTGTCAGGAACTGACAAAGTATTCTATGTGTATATATTTTTTCTATTATTTCACAAGTTCTACTGTTGTCAAAGAATGGAGAGGGGGCAGGCAGTCTACTTCAACAAATGTTGTAACATATGGATAAGGAAATCAGACCCCAAGCAGTGTAAATAATTGCTTGAGGCCTCATTATAAGTAGCAAGGCTAGAATTCAAACAGGGCCTGTAGTAGACATTCAATTTTTGCTTCTCATATTTAAAAATATATATATAATTAAAACAAAATTTCTCTTGCCTTGGCTGATGTGGCTCAGTGGGTTCGACATCACCTACAAACTGAACTGTCACCAGTTCAGTCCCTGGTCAGGCCACAAGCCTGGGCTTCAGGCCAGGTCCCCAGTTGGGGGTGTGTGAGAGGCAACCACACCTTGATGTTTCCCTCCCTCTCTCTCTCCCTTTCTCTCTGTCTAAAAATAATTAATTTTAAAAAAGAAATTTTTAAAAGAGTTTATTTTATTTATTGATTTTAGAGAGAGAGGAATTGGAGCAGGGAGAAGAGGGAGAGAGAGAAAGAAAATATTGATTTGTTATTGATACATTCATGGGTTGGTTCTTGTATGTGCCCTGATGGGGGATGGAACCTGCAACCCTGGTGCATTGGGATGGCACTTTGACCTATCTGGCCAGGGCAAGAAAAATAATTTTAAGTTAAAAAAAAAGATTTTGTTTTATTATTTTTCAGAGAGAGGGAAAAGGAGGGATGGAGAGAGGCATCAATGTAGGGTTGCATTTCACCTGCCTCCAGCTGGAGACCCAGCTGGAGACCCAGCTGGAGACCTGGTTATTTACCCTGACTATTTACCCTGACTGGGAATTGAACCAGTGACCTTTGGGTTTGCAGGCCAGTGCCCTATTCACTATGCCACCAGCCAGGGCTAATTTTAAGATTTAAAAATCAACTAGTCATGCATGCATATAGTTTAAACAATCCAGTGATAGCAAAAAGCGTAAACCAAAAAGCCAGTAGTCCTTTGTCCCAACTCTGCCCATCTCTGCATAGTCCTAGTCTCCACATCCATTTCTTATGAGCTGTTTCTTTCGGCACTTGTGTCAATATTTTAAATAATGTGCTTATAATGCTATTTCATACTTTAAAAGCAGTAATTATTGGCTAATGAATTAGCTTTCTTACACCTGCACCTAATGCCCCTTCCTTCCATTCAAAAATGATGTTATGAAATGGTTAAACAAACCAAAAAGAAAGGTTATGTCACAATAGGACCTTTAGGGTTAAATAATCACTGTGTACTTTAATGAACTATAGAAATGATCCCAGAAAGTATAGCCTTAGTGTGTACTTTATTATGGGTATGTTAATATTGTTCACTACTACGCTAAGTAGTTTCCTCTGATGACATTCCTTTTTTTAATAATGGATGTTAAAGAGAGAGGGAGGAAGAAAGAGAGGAACATCAATTTGTTGTTCCACTTATTTATGCATTCATTGGTTGATGTTTATATGTGCCCAGACCTGCAACCTTGATGTATCAGGATGATGTTTCAACTAACTGAATCACCTGTCAGAGCAGGACATGTTTGTAATGTAGCCTCACACCTGATTGAGAGTTTGGTTGTATATTGAAATCTAGATTGAAAATTTTCACTTAAAATGAGGAAGGCAGTCCTGCCTTCTAGTTGCAGTGTAAGAGGCATGGCCTCCCTCCTCCATCTCAGAAAAACATTTAATGTTTTCTCTTCATTTCCCAGTGTATAGCTTTTAAACTTCAATGTACTGGCCTAAGTATGGAGACTCACCTATTTTGGTTCTGGGACTTTTCTTGAGTTATATCTTTGAAACTATCCCCATTCTTTCCTCCTCCCCTAAACCCTCCTTTTTCTCTGTTCTCTATTTCTGGAACTTCTGTTAAACAGATGGTGGACCTCAGTTGAAACTCTGATTTTCTGATCTCTTCTTGCCCATCTCTTTAGTTTTTCTGTTCTACTTTCTGGGGAGTTTTCTTACCTTTTCAATGCTTCTTTTATTTTTTTAATTTGGCCAGCGTACTTTTAATTTTTAGGTGCTAATTTTTATTTTGTTCATTTTTTCAAAGCATTCTTTTCTTGTTTTATAACTGTGATATCTTATTTCTTTCATTTTTATTTTCTCTAAAGAACTTTTGAGACTTCAAGGCAAGCCTAATGGTAACAAATTTTCTCAATTTTTCTCCCTCAATTTCTATTTGTCTGAGAAAGTATTTCTCCTTTGGAATCATTTCACAGGGTACAGAAATCTAGACAGATGTTTTTTTCTCTCACCATTGAAAACATTTCACTTACCCCTCTTCTGGCTTGCATGGTTTCTGAGAAGTCAATTTAGAATTTAGGTCTTTGCTTCTCTATCCTACCTGGCTTCTTTCAGGATTTTCTTCTTATCTTTAAATTAAAATTTTTTTTTTTGAAATAGCTAGGTGGTTTTTTTGGTTTGTTTATTTTTGGTGGCATTTATTCTGCTTGGTTTTCAATGAGCTTCCTGGATCTGTGGTTAGGTGTCTGACATTTATTTGCGGGAACTTTTCAGTTGTTATTGATTCAATTATATTTTTCTGTTCCTTTTTCTCTTCTCCCTCTGGTATTTCCATGATGCATATGTTACTCTTTAATAGTTGTCCCACAGTTCTGGACTTTGCTTTCTGTTCTTTTTTGACTTTCTTTTTCTATTTGCTTTTCAGTTTGAGGGGTGTTGGCTGACATATTTTGAAGCTAATATTCTTTCTTAGGTGTACCAGGGGTTACTAAGAAGCCCACCAAAGGCATCTTTTGTCTCTGTACCAGTGCTTTTTATCGTTAGCTTTTTTTTTTTTTTTTTTTTTTTTTTTTTTTTTTTTTTTTTTTTTTTTTTTTTTTTTTTTTTTTTTTTTTTTTTTTGAGTCTTTCTTAGAATCTCCTCCTCTCTGGTTACATTGCCCATCTGTTTTTGCATGCTATTTCACCCTGAGAGCCCTTGAGCATATTAATCATAGTTACTTTAAATTCCTGGTCTGATATTTCCCACATCCCTGCCCTAAGTCTAGCTTTTGGTGCTTGCTCTTTAATACGTCTTTGCCCTTTAGCGTGTCTTGCTATTTTGTCTTGAGGGCTGGACATGACACACAGGGTAAAGGGTACTGCTGGGCCCTTGGTAATGCGGTGGCCAGGTATAGGGAGAGGCACAGTGCTGTATAGTTCTGTGATCAGGTCCATTTTCTAGCCAGCCTGTATGGGGCTGGTGCACTGTGAACTTCAGTAGCATCTCAGTTCTGCTGCCAGAACCATCAGGTGGCTAGAGAGAGCCGGAGCTGTGTATCAATTTTCCACCACATGGAGGGCTGGCTGAGCTGGCCATTTCCCTTCCCCTAGGTCCTTCAGGCTGTGATCAAACCCCAGCTGATTAGGCTCTGGGTAATGAGTTTCTCCTGAGGGCAGATCTTGTTAAGAAGAACAGAATGCCCTGGCACCTTTCAAAGCAGTTCCTTTACCCTCCTGTGGGAAGCCGGGGGAGGGGATTATCCTGTGTACTGTAAGAGCAAGACAGAGCTCCAGGAGAAGTGGACAAACGTGGGCCGGCTCCCATGACTGGGCCCCCTGGAGCTTTTCTCTCTCACACTTGTCCTCACTGAGCCTGCAGCAATTCAGCAGCAGTTCAGGTTTCTGGCGCTGGTTCTCATGTGAGGTTCTGCTCCATTATTCGTCACTCTTTCCAGTTTGGGAGGCAGGGGTGTGCACTGTAACCTGACTTTTATCTTACAGATTTGATAGTTGATGGCTTTCCAGCTTGGTGTTAGGATGGAGCGAACATTTCCATGCTTCTTACATGCTGGAGCGGAAACACAATCAATTTCATTTTTAATGGAAAAATGACCATTTCAATAGCCAAGACCTGGAAATAGTCCAAGTGCTCATCAGTACAGGAGTGGATAAAAAAAGCTGTGGTACATTTACACAATGGAATACTAAGTGGCTGTAAAAAAGAAGGAACTCTTTTTTTTTTTTTTTAAAGATTTTATTTATTAGTTCCAGAGAGAGGCAGAGAGGAGAGATACATCAGTGAATGTATGGTTGCATTTCACCTGCCTCTAGTTACAGACCTGGCTGGAGACCTGGCTTGCAACCTGGTTTTGTTGCCCTGACTGGGGAATGGAACCAGTGACCTTTGAGTTCACAGGCCAGGGCCAATCCACTGATCCACACAAGCTAGGGCAGTATTTATTTAGTTTTAAAAGATTTTATTCATTTATTTTTAGAGAGAGGGGAAGGGAGGAAGAAAGAGAGGGAGAGAAATATCCATGTGCAAGAGAAACATTGATTGGTTACTTCTCACATGCCCCCAAATGGGGACCTGGCGTACAACCCGTGTACCCTGACTGGGAATCGAACTGGCAACCTTTCAGTTAGCAGGCCAGTGCTCAAGCCACTGTTACACCAGCCAGGGCTGAAAATTTTATTTATTTTTTCAAAGGTCTAATTGGCTTCATTGAGTGATCTGTGAATGTGGCAGCATACCATCCAGCAATGAAAAGGGGACTTATTTTATTTTATTAAGAAATTTTTCCATCAGCAGTGACTTATTACCAGATCTGGATTTGCACTAGCTAATCTACAACGAGCACATGGACCTACGCTGTTAGTTTCTAGGATTGTTTGATTGGTCTCACTCCTCTCTCTACTCAATTAGAGGCCCTGATCTAGAAATGGCTCTGTCCCAGGGAGCCACCAGCGTCACCGGGAGCTGGGCGCCTCTTCCACAAGCAGACATTGTGCAATGGGGACCTCTAGTGACCAAAGGAAGAAACTGCAGCAGCATTTTTCCGGTGCAGAATTGACCAACAACATAGCCTGTTTCTTCCGGGCACTTCACATAGGTTACGTGGGATGCTGTGTCTTCAGGTTTGTAACACAATCTGCAAAGCGCACACCCTCACTCCTGCTTTATAGTTGAGGAAAGTGGGGTTCAGAGAAGTGAACTGGTTCTCTGAGTTCTTGACGTGCGAGACGCAGTGCAGGGGTCCAAGCTGGATCTCTCTGAGGTCAAACAAACCCTTGTGTTGCCCACCAGTCCCTTGCTCCCTGAAGTGTGGCCCGAGCATGGGAGACGCCAGGGGCGTTAGTGACGCGGACCTCCCGCCCCACCCAGGCCCAGTGACTCAGAACTTGTACCCTAAGCCAATAAAAACTTGGTATGCACATAAAAGTTTAAGAAAACACCGACTCCCGGGACGTAGAAGGGGAAGCCCAGCCTGGGTCCTCCTAATGAGAACATGAGTTTTTACATTTCTTCTCTGAACATGGATTTCTGGGTAGAAGTCACGTCTGTCATTTTCATGTATTTTCTTGCCTTTGGCTCCCCTTTACCCTAGGAGGTAATAAGGTCAGGGATGATCATGTCCATTTGAGATAGCAGGAGGAAACACACTTGACATGGGTCAGCTGGGAGAGTGACCCAGGGTCCCAGGGTCTGTTGGTGCCAGCATGGGGAGGCAGGTCCCTGACTGAGCTTGCCTCCTGGGGTCTGCAGTCACCAGGCTGGTTCTGAGAGAGCCCTCAGTTCGCTAGTTTTTCCATGTGTGATAAGAGGGCTGTCTGGCTTCAGTTTACTACCGGTGTAGTACTTAGCACCTCCTAGCTTTGGCTCCTTCCTCGAGTTTCTGTGGAGACCAAGTTAGAAGGATGCAAGCCAAGTGCCTGCACAAGGTAAGAACTCAACCCGCTGCAGCTGTTCCTCCCTCACTGGTTCACCAGCTACGGAACACTTGTTTACTCTGTGCTGGGCTAACATACCTGAGGGGCAAGGGCGAAATGACCCTGCTCCCCTGGAGCCTGGACTAAAGGGGGAAACAGACATCGATCAAACCCTTCCAGCATGGTGAGCAAAAGGCAGGCATGTCTTGAGTGAAGTGTGACTTTGGCACAAATGTAACCTTCACTCAGATACAGTGAAACCCCACCCCACCCACTCCTGAGACAGGTGTTACAGACCATAAAGCAGGAAGGCTGTGCCCGCCTCCCAGCATGTCTTCCTTCTGTCAGCGGTGGCCCGGACTCTGTCCCCAGCCCCAGACACAGGCCACGCAGCGCAGCACAAGCCCCTTTTTATTTACCATCTTCCCTAGACTGTAGAAAAGAAACAGTGAAATGCGCTGGCAGGAGGGGGCAGGGGCTCCTGAGTTTGGGCTGCAGACCGGGCTGTCCTCCTAACCTTGCTGGGGATGGTGCTGGCAGGGCCTGGAGAGGTGCAGCAGGCTGAGTGGCTCTGGCCTGGGGGTCCAGTTGTGAGGAAAGGCAGATCACCTAGTCTGGGGACTGAGCAGAATCCAGCCTCTGCTCCCTGCATCTGACTACCCTGGGCACTGAGCTGTGGGGCCCGGTCCCCACTCCCTGGCCCAGCACAGAGGGTTTTAGAGGGGCCCGGGGAATGCGGGGCCTTCCAGGTAGAGGAAGCCTCAGTAGGTGCCTGATGTCGGCCAGTGGCCCAGGTATTAAAAATAAGATGGAATGGGAGAATAGTGTCCCTCTTCACCCTTCCGGCGGCACAATCTAGGTGCAATCTCAATGTGACTGACAGGCCACCAAGACCAGGCCTGATGGATATGTGGCACTGAGGAAGTGGACAGGAGAGAGGGTTTGGCACCCCACTCCCCACTCCTTAGTGAGCAGGAGATTGAGTTACAAAAAAACGGGGTGGGGAAGGAGCAGACAAGATCCAGGTAGAAAGGGAAACACCCAGGCAGGCGTAACTGCTCTCAGTGCTGCCCCGTCAATGACCAGGCAGCTGCCTTGCCTGCCTCTGGGCTGCCACACTAGGGTGGGCTGGGGAGAGCGGAAACAATCACTGGAGGATACCAGACAGGGTCACCCTGACCCTGACCAGCCTAGCCTGCACAGGTCTGAACGGTTCCTAGCCTTCTCCATTGCCCACCCCTGTGCCTCTGAAAAGAAGGGACCCTCTGGAATCAGAGAAACAGACCCCTGCTACGGGGAAAGCTAAGGGGGAGTACTCAGCACCGTGGCACAGGACGGCCCCTGGCCCCTGGCTGAGCAGGGCTGGCACCGTTTGTAAACATAAGACTTGGTGATGTCCAGGGATGGAGGAAAAGGATGCCTGGACCCTCAGGTTTGGGGAAAGACCCTGGGGGAGGCCCCAAAGCTTATGGGAATGTCAAGTAACCATGGGAAGAGGGCTGTGGGTTCCCTGCAGGCCCTGGAGGAAAGGACAACGCATGAACTCTATGTGCCTCTGTGTGAATTCAGTTCTACCTTTGGAGGTGGCCAGATCCCAGGGGAAGGCCCTGCTGGCCGATGTGCTGACAGGCTGGAGCAGGTGCTGGGACCCGGGACAGGCCGCTCTGCAGAGGATAGCAGCTGTCTGCCCGCCGTCCTCCACAGTGAAGTCTGGTGGATTCTTTCTCCTGAGGCCTGGTGACCCTCTGCACCCACGGATTGGGGTGGGCTCCTCTGTGACACTCCTCCACCCTCCATGGCACTGCCAGGACCGGTGTAGCAGGAAGGAAGCTGGGTGGGTGCTGTCCAGAGGTGTGGGGCCTGATCTCACCCCAGATCCATCCTTGGATAAGGGTGTCTGGATGCCATGTCACCAGCAGAGGGGAACGATGCCTGAGTCAGGTGGCCCTGCAGCTCTCAGGGGTGGGTTCCTGGGTGCAAGGTCAAAGGCCACGTATCCCCTGGGAGGCAGAGGTCATGCCAACAGGTCCACAAAGATGGCGTTGGCTGTGGTCTGGCCGAAGATGAAGGCTCCCAGGGTGACTAAGAGGATTCCGTAACCCACCAGCGCCCACCAGCTGTAGGGCAGAGGGAGGGAGGGGTGTGGTCAACCGACCCACGCGTGACTCTACAGACTTCACCACGCAATGCTCACTCTCTCTCACACACACCTGTAATTACCATAACCACTTAAACCACCTCTTCCTACTTCTCAAGGACTTCTCATACAAAGGAACGCACTGCCAGGTGTGTGATGCCTAGTCCACGGGTGATGGGACTGACTGGTCACAGCAAGCCCAGCGCAGGACCAGGGTTAGAATGCACGTCTCCTGATCAAAAGATGTTCAGGAAAAAGCAGGTCATGTAGCGGGGGAGCCATTTCATTAGGGAAAAAAAAAAAAAAAAAAAAAAAAGGCAGACACCTGCAAATGTATCAAAAATGTAAATGTATGTATCAAAAATAGTGCAAGGTTATAATGTATGTAAAGTATATGTATGAATGGTATGTATGTTTGTATCAAATGTATATGTCAAAAACAGCAACAGGGTTATAGATAGGTACTGAGATTAAGGGTGATTGATTTTTATTTTCTTCCTTAGACTTATCTGTGTTTTTTTTTTAGGTTTTCTATCATGAATATTACTTTACACAATGATTTTTAAAAAGCATACAACCTGTTCTCAACCTCTCTAACATTCAAGATGTGCAAAGTAAAACAATGCAGTATTTACATCCATCCATTTAAATAGAAAAAATTTTAAAAATTTATTCATTCTTGTTAAGAGAGAAGGGCAGGTGCCTTTCACCTGCCTCCAGCTACGGACCTGGCTTCCAACCTGGTTATGTGCCCTGATTAGGAATCGAACCAGCGACCTCTGGGTTTGCAGGCCGGTGCCAATAAATAGAAATTTAAAAGGCGGTTATACCCAGTGCTGGATACTGTTGGGTCTCGGACTGGCACTGCCTTTTTGGAGGGTAATTTGAACCCCTTGTGTCCCCTTGTGTTAGAATTAAAATGAGCATGCTTTGTGATGTAGCCATTTCTGTCTAAGAATCAATCCTACCAAGATTTTCAAACAGGTGTGCCAAGATGTGTATGTATGAGTGTTCACATTCAGGACACATTGATTTGATAGAATATTTTGCCGCCATCAAAAAAAAAAGGACTCCCTGGCTGGTAGCACAGTGGATAAGGCGCTGGCCTGCGAACCCAAAGGTCGCAGGTTCGATTCCCCAGCCAGGTCTCCAGTCAGGTCTGTGGCTGGAAGCAGGTGAACCGCAACCATACATTGACGTCTCTCTCCCTCTCTGCCGCTCTCCCTTCCCCTCTTTCTAAAAATAATGAAATAAAATCTTAAAAAAAAAAAAAAAAAAAAAAAAAAAGGAATGGTTAAGTGAAAAAAGGAAAAAAGAGTAAGTGGCGGAAAAGTGTGTCTGGCATAAAAGCATTAAAAACAAAAGAAAACCAAACTAACTAGACCCCAAGTCCCAGACAGCTGTGTGCACATGTGCACAGCTTTTTGTGCACGGACAGGCGGACAGGACAGGTGCAGGATCATCCCCGCAGGACACAGGCCGTGCTGGTGACAGGGAGCTGGGAGGGCGGAGGGGGCATCTGGGCTGTGGTGGAGGAGGCACTTCAAAGCGGAGGAGTGCTTGAACTGTCATAATGAGCTCGTTACCCATTTTAAATAAAGTACTTTAAAAACTCATGTTTCTTTAAAGTGTGCAGGTCTCCTGACCCCTGTGATTTTAAGGCGCACCTCAGGCTACCTCCTGACCTCAGGCCTCCCCTGCGGGGACCGTGGGCAGGGACCTCTTACCTGGCAGGCTTGACTTCCTCCATCTCCGAGAGTTTGGCTTGAATGAGGCACAGCCCTGGAAGAGAAGAGGTGGCCCCCAGAGCTGGGGTGGGCTCCCGCCTCAGGCCTAGCCTCCCCGCTCACCAAGAGGCAGTGGTAGAGATGGAGAAAGGCCCGTTCCACCTCTGCCCTCCAAACCCAGCAGGAGGCCTGGCACCTGCTCTCCCCCGAGATCAGCATCTGCCAGGTGCACCTTGGACTACATGCTAAAGGGGCAGCACCCCTGGGACCCGTCTGGTGCATTGCTGCGCAGATGTGGCCCCCTTGCTCTAAGTCAAGTGGCAAGGGCTTTCAGGGTGGTCTCCAAAATAGAAATAACAGGCAGAGCGCATGGCTGAGCAGACAGGACACCATCCCAGCCATCTGGTAGCAGACCTGTGACTGACACTCAGGTGTTCCGGCTCCTGCACCAGTGTGCCACCCCCAGGTCCCACTGCCCTCCGGGGACTGACCCAGCCCGATCCCTGACCACTTGAACGAAGGATTAAGGGTACAGGCTGTGGACCTAGATGGACGTGGGGCTGGAAAGGTTGTTACTCATGAGCTGAGTTTGTTAATGCCCAGGCAAACGTTACCCCCCATCTGCTTGTTAGTTGAATGGAGAGGGCAGGGAGGGGTTAGCCCGGAGCCTGTGGTGGGGAGGCGCCAATGCTGGTGGCCCCTCTCCCTGGCAGGTGGCCCGGGAGGGAGTTGGTGCTACGAGGCCGCACCTGGGAAGACGAAGATGAAGCAGGCGGCCAGGCCGCCGATGACCGAGATGACCTTGCCGATGTCGGGGATGAAGAGGGCCAGCAGCAGGGTGAGCAGGAACCAGACCAGCGTCTGCAGCACGCGGCGCCGCCGCTCCCGCCCCACGTCCTCCTCCACCGGCACCCCCTGGTAGCGCAGCCAGAGGCCTTCAACCACAGCCCTGGGTGTGCACACAGAGGGGCTAACGGGGTCCCCACCTCCAGCTCCCGGAGCCAGACCCCCGACAGGGAAGATGGTGGGTGGGCCCGCTTCCTGTTCCCTAAAGCAATGTGCTTGGGCTGTGGTGGGGTCTGATGCTATGGTCCTCCTGGAAAGTAAAGGTCTGGGACACGCAGAAGGCTGGGTGTTCAGAAAAGGATCTGGACTAGGGGTTCTCAGAGGACTCACAGAATGTTCCGGGGACCCTGGGACAAAGAGGGCCCCAAGACCCTGCTGGGGGTACTGCCAGGATGTTGACTTTCCTCTGGGCTTCAGCTCGGGTTCCATGAGGCCAAAGGGCAGTGCCCACGGGGCTTTCAGGGGCTCACCGGCCACAGAAGTGCAGAATGGAGTAGGAGGTGAGCACGCTCAGGATGATGAAGGCACGGGCCACGGCCACCGCCATGTCGTTGGAGGGATAGGACAGGAGTACGTCAGGGTCCACAGACGCCCCAAAGGTCAGGAAGCCACAGATGCCTGAGAGTAGGGATAAAAGGGCTAGGTCAGCCCACCCTGGGCGGGCAGGGGGAGGGACCTGTGCAAGCTGCTAGGTGACAACAGAAGGGAGGGTGTGGGAGCAGCCCTGGAGGCTGACAGGGTGTTGGGTGGGGATCAGAGGCCTCCTTTCCTGCTTCTCCCACCTTCCCAGGCTGCCGTGGTGAACTTGCATTTGCCCAGCTTGTTCCTGTCCAGAGCTTCTGTGCTAACGTTCTGTCTGCCCGGCTCTTCCTGCCGCCCTCCCATCATTCAGGACTCAGCGCGGCGTCTCCTCTTCAGAGACAGCTTTCCCACCAGCCTGTCCACAGTAACCCCCACCCCAGGTACTTTCACATCAACCTGTCGTTTCCTTCACAGCTTGCCTCTCTCTCTGAATTCTGTTCTTTTTTTTTAATCTAGCCATGTTTTAAAAAAGATTTTATTTATTATTTTCAGAAAGAGGGGAAGGGCAGGGAGGGAGATAGGGAGAGAAAAATCAATGTATTTTTCTGCCTTTCACCTGCCTCCAGCCACGGACCTGGCTGGGGACCTGGCTTGCAACGTGGCTATGTGCCCTGGCTGGGAATCGAACCAGCGACCTTTGGATTTGCAGGCTGGTGCCTTATCCACTGTGCTACCAGCCAGGGCCAGATGATAAGTTTTTAAAAAGAACAGAATTCAGCCCTGGCTGGTGGCACAGTGGATAAGGCACCAGCCTGCAAACCCAAAGGTCGCTGGTTCGATTCCCAGCCAGGGCACATAGCCACGTTGCAAGCCAGGTCCGTGGCTGGAGGCAGGTGAAAGGCAACCATGCATTGATGTCTCTCTCCCTCTCTGCCTCTCTCCCTTTCCCGCTCTCTAAAAATAATAAATAAAATCTTAAAAACAAACAAACAAACAAAAAACAAAAAGAAACTTATCATCTGTTTCTCTGACCAGAACACGAGCCCCAGGAGAGCAGGGATGCCGCCTCTTTGCCTCTCCTGTTCCTGGCTGTGCCTTCAGGAGCAGAAGTGCTGGCTCCAGGACCGTGTGTGGAAGAAATCCCTGGGCCTTTCTCCTGGTCTCCCAGCCCTGCTCCCTTCATCCGAGCCATTCTCCACGTGGTACCCACCCCACAGGATCTGGCTCTGGTCCCTGTTGCCTAGCCCAGCCGGCCCCACTCCAGCTACAGACCTTCCTTCTGCCTCTGCTTCCAGGCCCTGGCGTTTCGGGTTCCTCTGCCTGGAATGGTCTTCCTCCAGCCCTTCAGATCCTGACTACTCATCATGGGGGCCTCCCCAGATGCAAACCCCTCAGAGATAACTTCTGTGAGCCATCCCCCGCTCTCACCCCTCCCAGTTCCACTCATATCTTCCCTGTTTCACAGTCACTGGGCCACTCACTACTGTCTGAAGTCCTTACTGACTCCTGACTTCCTCCTGTGAGACCACTTCTCCATCTAGACTGTCAATTCCAAGAGGGCAGGTCTATCTCCCCCCGGTGCTCTCACGCTGAGAACAGGTTCTGAGGGCTGCTGAATGAATGAATGGAAGCATTTTTCTAGTTTGGGCAGGGGTGGCCCACATTCAAGGTGATGCCTACAGAAGTGTTCGACACACTAGGAGTGCAGCGCTGTCCCCAGGAAAGCTAGACAAGAGGACTGAGAGCAAAGAGGGGAAGTGACAGCACTCCGAGCCCAGCCTCAGAGGGAGACCTCACCTGTGCCCATGTACACAGCCAGGGCTATGACCATGGCAGCCGTCACCACCCCGCCCCATGTCTTCACCTCTGGCTGCTGCATGCTGTTGAAGATGGGCACACTGCTCACGTGGCACTGTCGGGGTGAAGGTCACAGTTACGGGGGTGAAGTGACCTCACCTCCAGCTTCCAGAGGGAGGTATCTTGGTAACAAAGACCACAGGAACAAAAGGCGAGTCCAGGGGTCCCCACTCCGTCCTTCCTCCCAGGACCTTCATCCTGCCTGGAATCCCAGGGTGGGGAGTGAGCTAAGGGGACAACAGGGACCTTATAACTGGTACCTGAAATCCAAAGCAGATGGTGGGCATGGCATTGAACACGGCCATCCAGGAAGCTGGCCTGTGGATAAACACATAAAAATCTGCTGCTATGTCCCCCACAGCCACCAACTGCCCCCATGTGCTCACTCTTCATTCAGTCCACCGTGGCCTCCACCAGTGGGCCCTCTACACATTCAACCCATAGACATCTGGTAACAGGGAATGGGTATGCGTCCACTTCACAGGTCAGTAAACTGAGGCTCTGGAAAGCCCTCCTGGGACCAAAATCTAGAATGTCTGGCTCCTACACTGGAGCTTTTGTTATTTTTTGGCTTGTTACTTTCAAACAAACAAACAAAACAAAACAAAACAAAAATCTTTTAAAAAGACAACACAGATTCATCCTCATCTAGAAGACACAAAAACTATAATAACAAGTTGGAAAAACGTACACCTGCAGCCTGGTAGTCTCCACAGCCTGAGTCCTAGTCTCAGGTTGGATGTTAGTGGCAAAGTCTCTCCCACCTCTGGTTCCCGCTCTTCCCTTCAGTAAAAAGAGGTCAGGACCCCTCACCTCCTTCCCACCTTCAAGCCCCAATGTGCTAAAGAGCCTGAGATGAGCCCCTGTGTGGCCACTGCATGTCTGACCCTGCACCTCCTGGGGCCCAAGCAGCAGATTCTACCCCAGGAGTCTCTTGGGGGCCCTCACCTACCTGGTCAGGATGTTCCCTGGGCTCATCTCTTTATCTGGCCAGATGTATTTGATGATTACGATGGCGGTGACATACCAGGTGCCCACGACACTCAGGAAGCTGCAGGAAAGAGCAAACTGAACTTCCTCCCTCCCAGCCCCAGCTGCCCTTTCTCTGATTCTACCTCAGGGGCATCTACCCTCAGCTCCGGTGACAAGTGTCTACTGAATGAACTGGGAGACTACTTCAAGCAAAGACTCAAGAAATGCATGAGAAGTAAGTTTTGGAAAAACTGGCCATAGCTAGGAGGGAGCTGGGTCCCAACAGGGGACCAGACTGGCGTTTCTGACCGTTAGGAAGTGTACTGGCTCAGCTCCTTGGCTGGGAGGCATGTGTTTCAAACACACCTCCTACTTCAATCAGAGCAGCCCGACCACGTGAGGGTAAGGCCACCTCTCCAACTTGGATGTCGGAAGACAGTAGCCTGCTCTCGCTGTCCCCCATGCATGGTGGCATGGAGGACAGGGGCACCCTAGCAGCCCTTGGGTCTCAGCTGCCTGTGACCCAGAGCTTCTGTCAGGCCCAAGTGGTGATGGGGCCTCCAAACCTGGCATATTTCTGGAAGCCGATTTCCCTGGGGATGGAAAGAGGCAGGATGAAGAGGAAGGCAGTGAGGCTGATGGTGAACTTGCGGTCTGTGTACCAGGGGCTGCCACCAGCCCCCTCAGGCTCCTTTGTCAACACAGCTATGACTGCACAGGAAGGAAGGAGGGAACATCATGCCAGGATACTGCAGGGTGCGACCCTCCTGCTCTGCGGGGCCTCAGGACCTCCACCTCATGGGCCCAGCAGCCAGGAGGGAGGCCTCCCAGGTGAATTCGGGGTGCAGGTGAGGCCTGGGGCAGCTGTGCCATACCCCGCCCCCCCCAGGACCCCGAGGACCAAGGGGAGGGACAAGCTATTGAGGGAACCTCACTTTTGTCCTGCTGGTCCCCAATGATGATGAGAAAGGCGATGCAGGTGCCGAAGGTATAGACGGCAATGGACACCTCGCACAGCACGCCTGTCACCTTGCCACACACGGCCCACACCACCTCCTGGTAGGTCCGCTCATTGCTGGCCTGGGAGCAGTAGGCCAGGATGATGAGGCCGCTGATGATGAAAACCAGCATGCTCTGCGGGCAGGGGCAGAGCAGGGGGGTGTGGGGCAAGCCTGGCAGCAAAGGGCAGCCTGGTCTTGCTCGGCATTGACGGGGCCAACACACCTCCTCTTGTAGGGCAATTTCAATAGGTTACTGGGGGCTGCTGACTTAAGGTTTTCATTAGGAAAGAGGCAGCTGGGTGGAAAATTTCAAACATACACAGAAGTAGACAATGATAAACTCTTCACTCAGCTTCAAAAATGATCAATTCATAGCCAATCACATTTCATTTATTCCTTTTCCTACTCCGGATTATTTTGAAGAAAAGGCGTAAGTTCTCGTATCATTTCATCAGTATTTCACATAGTTCGAAAAGGTAAGGGGCTACTTCTTAAACATAACCATGACATGATATGCAACTGATGTCCACATTCCCTGATTGCTGGGAAGGCCCTTGAAGCCTTTTGGAATAGATTAGTACGTATGTCTGCCAGGGGTGAGGGTGGGGAGAGGGATCTCGCTGACTGTTCCTAATCCAAAGCCTTCCCTTTGGGGCAGGGGGGCCAGACTCACCAGCCGAACCGCATTTCCGCCCTCTGGGCCTGCACACTCACCATCTGCAGGGTGACACCGGCTGCCACACCCCCGGCCGTGCTGAAGGCTGCGGGGAAGTTGAGCAGTCCTGCACCTAGGCAGGCGTTGACTACAATGAAGATGGCCCCAAATGTGGACGTGGCACCTCCGCTCAGACTTTCGGGAGAGGCCTCCCCGTCACTCTTAGGGTCCGAGTCCACACAGGGACTCTGCAGCAGGCGGGCCCGCTCCCCGGCGTCTGTGCTGAAGCCCCACTCGCCAAGGTCACTGTTGATGCTGACCTGGGCCATGGCCCTGGGGACCCTCTTTCTGCGGGGTCTGCAGATTCTGCTTCACCACCACATCCCCTGTCCAGAGCTGTTCTCCCAGGAGGCCTCTCAGCCTAGACAGGAGAGGTAGGCATTATTGTTATTCCCAGGTAGGCACCGAAAGGCTAAAACTTTCCCAAGAGCAGATGGCTGGCATTCAAACCCAGGTGAGCTTTGTGCACAGCACTGCACTGGGTGCCACAGTGTGCGGTGGCAGAGACACAAACAGGTCAGGGGCAAGTCCTTGCTTCAGACTCACAGACCCATAGGGTAACTAAGACATGTCACCACTAGGGAGAGGCCATGCATGGATGGGGCAGGAGGGTCATGAACATATCTCATCCCATCCTTATGACAATGGTCATAAAATTTGGAGAGATATTGAATCAGTGATCCAGGGTCACATATTAGCAAGCTGCAGAGTAGGATTTAGACACATCTGTCTGCTTTCCCAGCCAGTTTCCACACCACAAGGTCCCAAGCGCAGCCCTCACTCAGAACCAAGAGTACGGCAATGTATTCCAGCCCAGCATACCTCCCTCCAGCCCAGAGTCTAAGTTCCGCATAGCTTTCAAGGTCCTTCAAAATTCAGCCTGATTTTCACTCTTCTCCCACATGGCTGACCTAACTACAGCTGCCTCCCGCCCCACCCCCGCCATCCCCTCTGATGTCCTCAACACACTGGGGGTTTAGAATGGCAAAGAAGGGCCACTGGGTAGACAGATGCTTCCCATCACTTCTCCTGGTGATCACAAGCAGGAGGAAGGAGTGCTCTTAGACATTGGTCCCACACACATGCAACCAAGGGACCAGCCCTGGAGGACGTCTCTCTCTCTTCTGGCTGCAACTCCAGAAAGATCAGACCAGTGTCACAGGGCTTCCTGTTGAGCAATCTGCCACCCAACCAGCAACTCAGTCAAAAAATCAAAGCAGTGCTCGCTTCAGCAGCACATATACTAAAATTGGAACGATACAGAGAAGATTAGCATGGCCCCTGCGCAAGGATGACACGCAAATTCGTGAAGCGCTCCATATTTTTTTAATACAACGAATAGGCCTTCAGTGGTCAGGGGGAGGGGGGAGGCAGAGGCAAGAAAGGGGAGCAGCTTAGACAAGAACTTAGTATAAAGGAACCATGGACATGGACAGCAGGTGGGATTGACTTTGGGGGGAATGGGTGGGTGGGGAGGGGGACAGAGGGGAGCAAAAAGGGGATGAATGTAATACAACAATAAAATTAAAAAAAAAAAAAATCAAAGCAGTGAGTCGCAGATGAAGCGTCTTGAGGGCTCAGATCTCCAGCAAAGTTGGAGACAGAAGGCCCTGCAAACTTCCCGCTGACAGAGCTGTGAGATCGTCCGCTCCGCCCTGCTCCCATATGACATGAAACTGGAGATCCCTCAGCCTCCCCTCCCCTAAACCACTCAGCCCCACTGTCCCCAGCTTACCTGCTCTTCTACCTGGGGGGCTATGGTGCAGGACGGCTGCTCCTTACAGCTCCTTCTCCCCAAAGATCTGGGGTCTGGTTCTCCTCACTTCTCTTTCTGGCCCCACATTTCTTTATTTTTTTATTTTTTTTTGTTTTGTTTTTCAAGGCTTCGCTTAGAATGTGCTGTCAGCAGAGTGAGGAGTTGGAGCTGTTTCTGTGCTGGTCAGCAAAGTTAAGGGAACTGAGAGGCTGACTCTCAGCCAGGGAAAGGGGCACCAGATCAGTTAGGTGAAGACCCAGGGGGGGCGGACGCTAGCCTAGCAGCAGGTGGGTGGCAGGGCCGGGACGAGCAGCCTGATGCCCGCGCGCTCGGGCCAGAGCTGTCATCAATGCAGCAGGGCCCTCGGGTCCCGATCGCAGCTGGCTGCCGCTTCAGCCTGGGGCTGGATCGCTGAAATAAGACGGGTGGGCTGCACTGGGAGGTGGACCGGGGCGCACCCGGCGTGCAAGTGACGACCCCCAGGCCTGAAGTGAGAAGAGAGGGCCGCTGCGGGGTAAACCGGGGAGGAGCTCCGGAAATCGGGAAATCGATCCGGGCCTAGGACAGATAGGGTGGAGACTGGGCAGATACCCGGCGACCCAGGGCGGGCGTGCGACCTAGGACACCGGGCTTCGGAGCTCCCTTCAGGGAGAGGGCAGGGCTCTGCTGCGGTCGGGGGTTTGGGTACCTGGGGACCTAAAGCTTCCACCCTCCACCGCTTCTACCTCCTGCCACCTACCCACGGTGCTTGATGACCCAGCGGGCTGTGGAGACACGTGAACAGCGGTCACCTGATCGCTGGGGCTAGCGCGGGCCGCGGGGCACTCTGGGAGTTGTAGTTTTGCAGGGAGTATCCCACGGCCACGGTCGGTGTGTACTAGTTTGTATAACGATCACTGGTTGCAGGACATTGAGCTGTTTGCAGATTTTAAAAACATAATAGCTTTTTTGACCTTTATATATTTTACCATAAAATCGATACTTTAAAAGTGTATAATACAGTGGTTTTTAGTATATTCATAGAGTTTTGTAACCATAACCAGTAATTTCAGCATTGTCACTACTCTTTTCCCAAAACCAACCAACCAAACAACACAAAACCCTGTAACCATTAGCAGTCACCACCCCGGTTCTGCCTTCCTGGAAGCCCCTGGCAACCACTAAGCTACTTTGTGTTTCGGAGGAACTGTTACCAAGTTTCATACATGTTGGAGCATATTAGTACTTCATTCTATTTTATTGCTAAATGATATTCTATGGTATGGATATACCACATTTCACCTATTCGTGAGTTGATTGGACATTTAGGTTGTTTCCACCTTTTGGCTATGTGAATAATATACCGCTATGAACTTACATGTACAAGCTTTTGTGTGGATCTGTTTTATTTTGGGTATGTACATATGTAGGAGTGAAATTGCTGGGTCAAGTGGTAACCCTATGTTTAACTTTTTGAGAATTGCTGGACTATTTTCCAAAGCAGCTCCACCATTGTACATTCTTGTCAACATTGAATGAGGGATCCAATTTCTCCACATCCTTGATAACCGTTGTTATCATCTGTCTTTTTGATTACAGTCACCCTAGTGGGTGTGAAGTGATTCTCATTGTGGTTTTGATTTGCATCTCCCAGATGACTAATGATGTTACCATCTTTTCATGTGCTTATTGGCTATTAATATGTCTTCTCTGGAGAAATGTCTATTCATATGCCTTTTCCAGTTATTAATTGGCTTTTCTTTTTTAAGGTTTTTATTTATTATTTTTCAGAGAGATGGAACAGGAAAGAGGCAGAGAGGGAGAGAGACATCAATGTACGTTGCCTTTCACCTATCTCCAACTATGGACCTGGCTGGAGACCTGGCTTGCAACCTGGTTATGTGCCCTGGCTGGGAATTGAACCAGCGACCTTTGGGTGTGCAGGCAGGTGCCTTATCCACTGAGTCACCAGCCAGGGCCTCTTTTTATTCTTTAAGTGTATTTTTAATATATTCTGGATACAAATCCCTTATCAGATACATGATTTACAGTACCATTCAAAAAAATTCTTTTTCTGTTGGTTTGAGAAAGATCTACTTGTTGTTCCACTGGCTTATGCACTCACTTTTTATTTTATTTTATTTTTTTTGCACTCACTCTTTGATTTTGGTATGTGCCCTGAGTACGGATTGAACCCACGATGTTGGTGTATTGGGATGATGTTCTAACCAATGGAGTTACCCAGCCAGGGCTTCTTAATATTTTTATTATTAAAAAAGTATTTATTTAGAGGGAAAGGGAAGGAGAAAGAGAGGGAGAGAGAGACATCAGTGTGTGGTTGCTTCTAGTGTACACTCAATGCACTCAACAGGTGTCCTGGCCTGCAACCCAGGAACGTGCCCTGACTGGGAATCGAACCAGTGACTCTGGTTCACAGGCCGGTTGGTGCTCAATCCATTGAGCCACACCAGCAAGGGCTAAGATTTTTATATTATCATTGTAAAGAATAAAAAGTTACACTTTCATTTATTAGATATAAACCAATAATTTCTATGAAAAACATTTCACAGCCCACAAGAAAAAAGATTAAAATAAAATCTGTCTGATGGAGTGAGCTGGACTTCAGATTTTCAGATGTAAGCCTGAGACAATTTAGTCTAATAGTACCCAATGGCTGGTCAATGGGCTCAGCTGCTATACCTCAACCACCTAGAACGTTTTCTCTTTAGTATTAAAAAAACAAAACAAAACAAACAAACAAACAAAAACCCTCGGGCTGGTGGCTCAGTGGATAAGGCACCTGCCTGCACACCCAAAGGTCGCTGGTTCGATTCCCAGCCAGGGAACATGACCAGGTTGCAAGCCAGGTCTCCAGCCAGGTCTGTAGCTGGAGGCAGGTGAAAGGCAGCCATACATGGATGTCTCTCTCCCTCTCTCTGAAAAATAATAAAATCTTATTAAAAAAAAAAAAAAAAAAAAAAGACTCTGAAAGCTTATTTCAGAGTCAGAATGCCCAGGGGTTAAGGCCAGGGAACAAATATTTTTAAAAAATTCAGATTTGGGAACTCTTTTACCTTAAATAAGAAAACAAAGGTGTGCCTATTCTTTCTGAGCAGGCAAGCTACCTCCTCCATCAGGTGGATGAGCATTAACATCTTCTACCCAGACTAGAAAACGAGGAAAGGATTGAAGGCCAACAGCTGGAACTGAGAAAAACACACCCCGCATGACTGTGCTCAGTGAGGAAAGGGACTTAGTTCACACAAGCTGGCAATCCCTGTGTTTAAAAATAACCAAGTCAGCTGGGTGGTCAGGTTCCTTTTCCAGCTGAGGTCTCAGTAGCCAACGTGCAACCACCTTCCTTCCAGACAGGGAAGCTTCCAGCAGTTTCTCCCAATCTAGGCAGTCAGTCCCTTTACGAAGCTGAGTATTTACTGTTCTCCCTTTTAGGATACTTTTCCAAAGACGTCCAAAATCCATTCCAGATAAGCTCACTCACTCATTCACCAACTCTGGTGCATGCATTCTCAACAGGAACAAAGTCAGGGTCAGGAGCAAGCCTGATGTGCATGTGTCACTCAGGACATGTGCTCCTGAAGACAGTGAGCCCACTGCCCCCCTCCTGACAACTGTCCAAACACTGTAGATTCATTCTTGGCCTGACTCCCGCTCCACTGCTGGTTTGGCCAGTGCCTGTTCCATTGTGACTGGCTCCTAGTGTGAAACGGAAGGAAACAGAATAACCTTGATACCAAGCAGGTGCCACTGCTAGACGTCTACTGAAAAGTATAGGACTTTATAGTAGAGGTGGCAGACTGGCAACCTTCTGTATGCACCTTGCTTGTAAAGCATTTAAGAAATTGAGTTACTTGCCAATTTTGAAGCCTTATTAGACCTCCCATAAAAATCGGGATTTATTTGAAAAAGAAATCCTGGACTTTCATCCTCATGTTTGTCATTTGCCTATTACTCCTCGCTGAGGATGAGGGTTGGTCACACGCAATCATCTTATATCCAGGTTGTCTGATTCTTTCCACTTCACATTCACTGTTTATAGTCCCTCCTTGGATCCTATAGACACCTGAAGCTGCCGCCCAGCCTCCAGCTCCTTTGTTCCTTGCCTACACCCACAAGATCCTTTGAGGTACTCCACTTGTCCCCCCAAAGTCCGATGGCTTATACCTACATTTTCAGAATCTTTGGACTGAATGAGCTGAGCAGCAAGACAAAGGCACAGATATGGCTTTAGTGCACATTCATAGCAGCTAACACATCTATTGTTTATGGTCAGCTGGATATGACTTCAGATTTCTGGGACATACATCCACTCCTCCCCTTTCTTCCCATTCACGATGACAAAGGTAACATAGCAGACAGGGGCTGGGTCTACAGTAACTTTATTGTAACAGAGAAACCAGGCTGCTGTAAGTCTACATGATTAGAACAGATGGTGGTTCTTTCCCAAGGGGGCAGCTGGAGCCCAGCTGGAAGAGCACGAAGGTCAAAACAAAAGCCCTGAATATCCTCTTGGTGGTTCAACCTGTGTCACGGGCTCATAATATGAGACAAGTGACCGTACAACAGCAACGGACAGAGGTATGAAGTGCAGTTGGGCAGAGTCAGCATCCCGGCAGGAGACAATCACTGAAGGGGATATCAAAATAATTTGTTAACCATTCTCTGCTATTCTTTGTTGAGAAAGGTGAGGGTATAGGGTGAGCAATAAATTATGTTTTTCATTCTTCAAATGAGTAAATGCTACAGGATGGGGCTGATGGTCAATCAAGCAGAAGAGGATGAAAATCTACGTTAGTTACAAATCTCTGTGCCTAAGGAAAAGAACAGCAGTGACAGGACAGGGAAATGTTAAAATGCTGGCAAGTAACTAGGAGAGTCTTCTTTCTTCTTTTCTGAAACAACACCGGGAACAGCATCTTTTAAATTTTCCTGCCGCAGTGGCAGCAGACTCGCTGGCTATCACAAAACATAATTTCTGTAACGTGATCTGTGGGTACAATTGCTCAGTCTTAGGAGGACAAACATGAGGCTGCCTATTATTGTTAGAACTAACCAAGCCTTCTCACCAAGCCTCTAATAAGTGGCATTTTCATGCTGAATCAAAACCATAAGGTGCTTTGGTTAAAGCTTCTGAAATATTGCAATGGTGTGATTGGTAGGTTTTTTTTTTTGGCTATGACTTTCTTGTACATGTAAACTCTCTTGGAAAAAATCGGAGAAGCCAGAGACGCAAAGACCAGGGAGTCTGGTTTAGAGCCACAAAGTCCCAAGCCCCAGCCACAGATGCCTCTGCCTGTGTCACTACATGTTCTTTTCTGAGAAACACATTCCAGTGCTGAGTTCTCAGTCCTGTGGTTGGAAGAAATGATCCGCTCACCACCATCGACCCTCCCTCTTCCTCCGTGCGAATCTCACAACAGCAGGGACTGCCGGGAAGGTTGTCTCTGTTTCAGCTCATCGGGGCAATTATTTGGTGACCTGGTGAATGGCATGGGCAAGGTAGCCCACATTGCCCGAGGTGACCCCTGCCACTGAGATGCGGCCGTCCTTTGTCATATAGATGGAGAACTCCTTGGTCAGCCGCTCCACCTGTAGAGAGAAGAGTGCTTGGGCATGCCCTGCTCCTGGGGAGTCCCCAGCCTGACATGACACAGCAGCCTCACATTAAGACTGGAAAATAGCCCTGGCTGGTGACATGGTGGGTAAGGCGCCAGCCTGCAAACCTTGGTTCGATTCCCAGCCAGGGCACATAACCAGGTTGCAAGCCAGGTCTCCAGCCAGGTCCGTAGCTGGAGGCAGGTGAAAGGCAACCATACATTGATGTCTTTCTTCCTCTCTGCCTCTTTTCCCTTCCCCTCTCTCTGAAAAATGATAAGATCTTAAAGAAAAAAAAAAAGGTAAAAGAATGAATGCTACATACTTCAGTTACCTAAAAGGACTCCAAAATAACTGCTTTTAGAGTAACCCTGAACAGGCAGGTAGCCTAGGAGGAATTCGGGTTCAAGGACCATTTACTTAGCCTGCCACAGAGAGGTCTGAGTCTGCTCACCTGTTCAGGCTTTAGTCCTGTGAAACAGAACATGCCGATCTGGTCCGTGATGTGCTGCCAGCTGTGGGAGGACCCCTCCTTCTTGAGGTTGGAGACCAGCTGAGTCCGCATGCTAATGATGCGGTCGGCCATGCCTTTCACTTCTTGTAACCTGCAAGAGGCCCAGGACACGGTGTGGCCAAGCCCTGCCATGCGAGCTCACAGCATTTTCACCTTCCTTGCTCACACCCTAGCGTGTCCTTGACTGTCAGATGGTGGTCCATGAAGAAAACTATTTTACAGCCTTTTCTTTTAAATCAGAACGCTCTTTCGTTTAGGCAACTAAATTAGTTAATGTGACTGAGCGGTTAGGAAAAATAAATGAACGAATCATGCTAAAACTTGGGGAGGCTAAGGCTTTCCACCTTTTATGTGGGAAACAAAAGCTATGAATTAAACAGTAAACTAGGGTCTATTTTGAACAAGGATGGGATCAACATTCCTGCCTTTGCAATGAAGACAAGGCATGGGGTCCAACAATGTGTAAGCTGCACGCTAGGTGCTGACACAGGAGGGAGGACTGAGACAGCGTCCTTGCCTTGAAAAGCTTGCAAGTTCACAGCAAACCTGTGAACAAGCAGCTACGGAACAAGACAGTGCAAAGTAAGAACCAATATCTATGCCACAAGGAGCAAAACTCAAGTACTGTATTTTTAAATTGATTTACAGAACCTGGATTTATAAAAATAGGGGCAGACTAGATTTGGGTTGCAGAATAGTTCGCCAATCCCTGACTCAGAGCAATGGGTTTTAAAAGTGTATCTTGACCCATTAGTAGGCAACACATTCAAGCAGTTGGATGCAACTGGTATTTAAAAAACATTGATGATTCCCAGCCATGGCACATAACCAGGTTGCAAGCCAGGTCTCTAGTCAGGTTCGCAGCTGGAGGCAGGTGAAAGGCAACCATACATGGCAACCATATCTCCTTCTTTGCCTTTCTCCCTTCCCCTCTCTCTAAAGATAGTAATTAAAATCTTTAAAAAAATAAAAAACATTGATACATAGAGCATGTACCTAAGAATTGAGTTCTGAAGCTATTTCAGTTATACACATACATATACAGGTAATGTATGTTTAGGATCATCTTGTAAAATGTATCTTAATGTGGTTTGTGGACAGAAAGACTAAGTAACACTAACTTAGAGCTCAGGTGTCAAGAGATTCCGATGGTAGAGAAGAACTAAAAGGTGCAGAAATACCTTTTTAATGCTAGTGATATTAAAATAAAAACAAAAAATATGATGTTCTGAAGAATGCTTGTTTGATATAGGGAAAGATCAATGTATATATTTGAAAGTGCTAACAAAATGTACTTTTCTCTCTGTCCTCTTCTTCCACTTGTGGGAGCTGCGTGATAATGAATATCACTAGTGGTCCACGGCCGTACCACCCTGAACGTGCCCGATCTCATCTGAATGTCACTAGTGGCCAGTTATAGACAAGTTCTGAAGGCTCAGTGGCGGGGGAGGCAGGTGGCTGGGGGGTAGCAATGTGCCTTTACCATTGTTTGCGCAGATCGGGGCTGTTCAGAACGGTGGATGCAATCCGGGCCCCGTTGATAGGAGGGTTGGAATACATGGGACGAATCAGTATCTTCAACTGCGACTCCACCTTTTTGGCTTCATCAGCATCTTTGCAGACCACGGTGAAGGCTCCCACACGCTCACCTGAAATGACAAAATGGATCTTGTCTTCTAGCTCTATCTAAAATGCTAAAGAAAATCATGATTAAATCTGTGACACGTTAGCTGTTTCCACCAGAAATGCCACAAAAATAACTCCTGATTGTGAATAAAAAGTTTTTAAACCATCAGGAGGGTGGATCTAGATACAACAGAAAGTCTGAGTACTCAAGAGTGTCCAAAGATCTCTTTTTATTGTATCCATCTTCTTGGCTCATGAGGTAGTCACTTATTTTTTTGAGAAGCGGTAATCAGTTTTCTTTGCTGAAGGAATTCAGGAACATTAAAGAAGATGTGGCACCCTGGCTGGTGTGGCTCAGCGGGTTGAGCACTGGCCTGTGAACCAAGGGATCGCCAGTCTGATTCACAGTCAGGGCACATGCCTGGGATTTGGGTTGGGCCCCCAGCTTGGTGGGGAGCATGAGAGGCAACCACACATTGATGTTTTTCCCCCTCTTTCTAAAAATAAATAAAATCTTAAAAGCAAAAACAAAAACCAGAAAAGATGTGGCAAGGATCAGCAGAATCCATTTTCCCTGTCTTTCCTCTCTGGGTAAGGAGAGACACGGGTAACACCCACACTACCCCGCAGCTGCACACCTGTGTGGCATCCCCTCCCAGTCCCTCCTCCGTCTCTTCAGGACACACACTGCTAACCAGCCTTCACTTTACCGTATAAGCCCATGTTCTTGGCGTAGGACTGGCAAAGGCAAATATTAATGCCCTGTTCGATGAAGTAGCGTACGGCCCAGGCGTCCTTATTACCATCGCCGCTGGCGAAGCCTTGGTAGGCCATGTCGAAGAACGCAAAGAGGTTGTTTTTCTGGGAAGGAAAGAAGGTCAAAGCTTCAGGCAGCCCGTCTCGAGATGCCCAGATGGTCACCTGTGCTTATGGGGACCAGGCCTGCCTCAGACAAACAGAGTCAACACAGCTTTCTCCCCAGATGGCAGCCTGGTAATGTTCAAGTTTCCCAAGAGTTGAGATGTCAACATATACATTTTTTACTTTGGTTGGTATGGTCCCTCAAGAAGACATTCAGCCTTGGCTCAGGTGGTTGGAGTGTTGTTGCGTAGGCCAAAGGGTTGTGGGTTTGATTCCAGGTCAGAGCCTGGATTGAGGGTTTGGTCCCCATTTGGGGTGTGTGTGAGAAGCAAATGATTGGTGTTTCTCTCTCGCATCAATGCCTACCCCCTTCCTCCCTCTCAAAATTAGTAAGCATGTCCTTAGGTGAGCATTAAAAAAAGACAGTAAGAGGAGAATCTTAATCTCAATCTTCCCAGAAAACTCCTTAGCCAAACAGGAAGCTCTTCCAGGCCCAGTGGCCCAGTGGCCTGCATAATTATTTTGGTCTAGTCAACACAGGGCCAGCACCAGCCTTTTCTGGGGCTAATGTCACTCTGGCAGACTCATCTTTTATGCAGGGCCCATGGACAGCCACAGGAGAGTCGTCTCATCCTGCAAGTATCCTCTGAATGCCATTTTCCCTTTCTCCTTTTGTTTGCAGCTGAGGTTGGACAGAATGCAAAGGAAGGGAAACCAGAAGAAGTGAAAAAGGGGATGCAAGGCGACAGGAGTATCCTTCTCCCTAGAATTCTGACTTGCGCCTTCTCTGCCAGTTGCCCCTGTGAGTGGTAACGGCTAAGCCAGGGAAAGCGGTGTGGATGGGAGGGATGGGAAAAGGTGGGCAAGCAACAAGCAAGTAACCACTGACCAGGACAAATGTGGACACCACCAGCAGGCACTGGGGGTCAGCGGATGCCTACTGGCCACGCCAGCTGGTGACATGTTTTAGCAGAATTCCCTAGATCCAGGCTGAGGGACAAAAACTATCTTCACCCTCTCACATACCCTTCATTATGGAACTGCCAATCATGCAAATGCAGAGCTCGTTCCTGGTCTTTAGTACTTTGTGGAAACTTCACGTGGGCTCAAGGTAATTCACAGGCACCGGGAAGGTGCCAGGTCGAGCACCTCAGGTGAGCTCCTCCCCGTGGAACTGTCCCCCGTCAGCCTGCCCCCCTCACCTTCACCACGGAGGCTATCTCCTTCCACTGCTCGGGGCGCGGGTCCACTCCTGTGGGGTTGTGGGCGCAGGCATGCAGGAGCAGCACACTTTGCTGAGGCATTTTCTGAAAAGGCCAACAACCAAGAGATTGTTTTACAACTTTAGAAGAAAACAATTTAGCCCTGGCTGGCGTAGCTCAGTGGACAGGTGCCGGCCTGTGAACCCAAAGGTCGCTGGTTCAATTCCCAGTCAGGGCACATAACCAGGTTGCAAGCCAGGTCTCGGGCCAGGTCCTTAGCTGGAGGCAGGTGAAAGGCAACCATACATTGATGTTTCTCTCCCTTTCTTCCTCCCTCCCTGCCCTTCTCTCTAGAAATAGTGAATAATATCTTAAAAAAAAAAAAAAAAAAGGAGAAAATTTACCTGCAATGTCCTAGGGTCACTGTTACTTGCTAAGTAATGAAACCAGCCTGAGGTCTGGGGGTGAGGTCATCCCCAATAATTTAAGTCAGGGATTGAGACCAGGCTGGGAGACATTAATTCTCCATGAAGGGGTTTATTCCTGGTTCCCTCGCTCTCTTGCCCTGGAAGCCACTTACTGAAATGTCCTCCATAGCGCCTGTGAAGTCAAAGCCGCACGTCTTGGGGTCATAGTACCGGTAGCCATGGAGCTGCATGCCAGCGTCCCTGAAGATGGGTGTGTGGTTTCCCCAGGATGGTTTGGGCAAAAAGACATCCCGGCTGAACTTGAAAAATCTTTGCTGAGGGAATGGAAAGAAATGATGAAAGGAGAGGTGAAAAAGTTTATCTATTTTACTGGAAAGACATTTTCCCTCCTGAAGCCCAGCTTCTGTCACTGACTGACAGTACTGACTTAAGCAGCGAGATACCTGGATTGAAATCCAGGCTCTGATAGTCATACGGCCGCGTAGCCAAGGACCCACCTGGGCCTCCCTTTCTTCCTCTGTAAAATGGTGTTAACAGAAAAAACTCCTTCATAAAGATTAAAAGAGCCCTGGTTGGTGTGGCTCAGTGGATTGAGTGCCAGCCTGTAAGCCAAAGGATCACCAGTTCGATTCCCAGTCAGGGCAAATGCCTTGTCTGTGGGCATGTGAGAGGCAACCCCACATTGGTGTTTCTTTCCCTCTCTTTCTTTCTCCCTCCCTTCCCATCTCTCTAAAAAAAACCAAAAAACAATAAATAAATACATTAAAACAATTAAATGAGTTAAAACACTACAGCTTCTAGCAATAGTATATGATCAATAAAATACATTATTACAATATTATTTAATTATAATAATATCTTCTGCCCTGGCTGGTGTGGCTCAGTGGATTGAGCACCAGCCTGCGGATAGAAAGGTTGCAGGTTCGATTCCCAGTCAGGGCATGTGCCTGGCTTGTGGGCTAGGTTCCTAGTTGGAGGGCATGAGAAAGGCAATGAATTGCTGTTTCTCTCCCTTTGTTTCTCTCCCTTTCTTTCTCTCTCCTTTCCCCTCTCTCTGAAAATAAACAAAATATTAAAACAAATAATATCTTCTAAGTACATTCATTGCCCCCTGAGCCCATTTATCAGGGAACAGGGCATCTTCCCACTTTATGGAAGGAGGACACCCACTTCTGGGTAGGTGCAAACACAAGCACTAGGAAACCTAACACTTGCAACTTGCAGACTGTCTTATAGCTCTTTGCTGAAGGCATTTCAGACTCACCAGAAAATTGGCTCCGATCCTTAAGGCGCCGGTTCCAGAAATGGTCTGCACAGTGATATACTAGAGGAGAGACATCCATGATCAGCGAGGAATAACACTCTCTTATCAAAACAGAGGTCTGGCACGTAGGGAGGCTGGCGGCAGCCTCCCTGTATTTGGAAAGGAGAGGACAGTACTATTTCATTTCCCCACTTGCTAATCGACAGACTGACTCAGCTCTCCTCAGTGGTCGACAAAGAGCTGTCTCTTCAGTTTCCAACGCTTTCTCTGATGCAGAAGCTAATTCCTTATGGCTAATTTCTCACCTCTCCAATGAAAAAGGAGTGGTTTATGCAGAGAGAAAAAAAGATACCAAGAATAGTTACTAAGCTTCAACATTATTGTAAAATTATACAAAATTGACTGATTCTCTGAACATCAAAGCCCGTTGTGAAGCAAGCCAGTAAATCATCAGAATGACATTACTACATGTGAAAGGTTGTCTGAGAGAAAAGGCTCCTTTTATGAGTTTTTAGAATTGAAAATATTCATCTTTTGGGGTAACAGGGACATAAAGGCAGGTAAACATTTCTTCTAATTGGTCAACTTTAGAGGATGAGTAAGAAACAACCAAATAAACGAATACATACATACGTATATACATATGTACATAATGAAAGGCACCGTAAAAACGAAACTTAAACCTATCTTCTGGGCTGGTGGACATTGGATTAAACGGGAGGAACCCAGCTAACAAAGTCTTCAATAAACAAAGTTTGTGCAATCTTTGGCATAATAGAAAAACCTGACTGTAGATCTGATGATACTAACAATTGACAAAGGTGCAGCAATTTATAAAAGTCAAGCTGGTGTTATTTTAAGGTAGGCCAGTCTCATATCTAGTTAACAAATGAGTAGATGTACACACGCTATGCAAAAATTACAGACAAACACAGGAGTTTGCATGAGGGGTTAATAGGTGGCTGACTGCACTGCTATCAAGCAAACCATATTTTGCTTATGATCACAACCATTACCGCCTCACCACGGGGTCAAGGTCGTATGCTTTTCTCTGAGGCAATGAACTAACTGGACTTAGACCAGTCCTGCAAATAAAATGTATTTATTCTAGCCTTGGAGGGGTAAGAAATGCTGGCTTAGTTTTGCTAGATTGTGTGTTTTCCCCTGACTTCCATGGAAAAAAAAAGAAAGAAAATTAAACATACAAATGTATTCATTAAAATATGTTTGAAAAGAAAGCAAACAATAAGGCACACGAGCCCTGAGTCAGACAAGCTGTTGGGCAGTCTGGCTGCACGGCACCTGCTGCAAGTGTGCGTCTGCACAGACAGAAGCATATGACAGTGGCCTTTAGGGCCATCTCTCCTCCATAAGGAAAGGCCACACCAGAGAGCTGGAAGGAGGAGGCAGCTAAGGGACACTATGGCTGCAGCGATGCTCTCTGGACCTCTGAGAGAGGAGGATGGCGGCAGGGAATCTGCTCTCGTCCCACGTCCAACTGGAGGGACAGCAAGGGAGTGCCACGTTGGCCCAGCCGTGACAGTCCACCTGTGGCTCATTTCCTGCCAGCTTCTTCCATCTAAGCAGGAAGCTTAGGATGTAAAGGTCAGGGCTAACAATAGGCCTAAAGTTAGGCACAGCCTGCAGTTTCTAAAGCATATTTAATGTAAAGTGGACACAGGCACACAACAACAAAGACTAACAGAAAAGCAGTATCAATTCTATCAAATTCTACTGCATTTTTGGAATTGGTGTTACAGGAAATCTTCTACTTAATTAGTACTGATTTACTAACTAAAGAAGAGGTATTAGCTAATGTGTGTCCACCTCAAAATAATCACCACACATAGAGTGGTATACCTTTTTTTTTTTTTTTTTTAAATTAATTAAAAGTTATTCAATTTAAAAGCAGACCCTGTAGGAAGCCAGGGCCTGCTCAGCTTACCCGACCACTTTTCAACACTTCGCTGTTCTCGCCCAGAGCTAACTCAGCAGATGCCTTACAAAACTCAGCCAGTCCCCCGATGGGCAGGTATTCTTTGTCCAGATTCTTTGCAGCAATCTGGGCCTCTGCCTAGATGAGAGAAAATATGAGTGCAGTGTCTCTTGTTTACTATTTAATGTAAAACAACATTCTCGGGAAGCCTAAGAACAAGATTTAAGAGCAACACTTAAAACAGACATAAGAATAGGCCTTCAGTGGTCAGGGGGAAGGGAGTTGGGGAGAGGGGGTAGGCAGAGGCAAGAAAGGGGAGCAGCTTAGACAAGAACCTAGTATAAAGGAACCATGGACATGGACAACAGGTGGGATTGACTTTGGGGGGAATGGGTGGGTGGGGAGGGGGACAGAGGGGAGCAAAACGGGGATGGATGTAATACAACAACAATAAAATTAAAAAAAAACATAAAAAATAAATAAGTTTGTATTAAAAAAAAACAACAACAGATACAAGATAATAAAAATCTATCCAAATACATAAAAAGCAAGTAGTTCAAGGTATATGCCAATCTAAGGGCTTCAGAGTGTTAACAGTAACAGATGCTCATCTTCAGGTTCTGGAATCCGCATGCTTGGCTGTCCCTGACTAGCTGTATTGATCCTGGGCCAACGGTTCACCTTTCGGAGCCTCAGTTTCCTCATCTGTTGAATGGGGGAACAACGGCTTCTATACATGTGACTAATGTGCAGAGCTGAGGAGCAAATGCTCAAATGTGTGTGGTGGGGTTCCAGCTTATAACAATGGCTAACACTTTAAATTGATTAATTGAGACCAAAAGCAACCTCTGTTTCTTGAGTCCTTTTTGCTGTTCAGAGACTTGTGCACTCCTATCATACATTCAGAAATTTCTCCTTTCAGTGGTTCATGCAGCCCATGTTCTGTTACTGCAGTGGCTCATGAGGGCCTGAGCCAGTGTGCTCTCCAGTGTATAGTTCAGAGGGTGAGAGTTCTTTACTCTTAAACCCTGAAGTATTCTGTAACTGCCACTCCTGGTGCCTAGCTCTGCAGTACAGAACAAAGACAGATATACCACCACCCCGCTTCGGAAGTAGCAAAGTAGCACATTCATATTTCATCAGAGGAGGTACAGATGCAAAGGAAGATATTCTTTCTTTTAACAAATTGTTCTTAGGGGATTAAATTATAGTTGTAACAACCAATAGAAAGACAACTAATAAATAAAAAAGAAAGAAAATTATTCTACCTTGTGATAGGAAGAAAGGACAGACAGAGCATGTTTGTATAGAGGGTGGGCTTTACTAAGGCAACCAAAGTGAGGAAAATGGAAAATAACAAGAGTAACCCTCACATGATGTCCTAGTCCTACCACCCGGAGACAGTGTTGAAATTCTTGGCCCTTCTGCACATCCTCAGAATGAAACGTGACATTATGCCTCTTTTACAGGTAATCGCAGAAGTTCAATCTTGGAAAAGACCACATGGTTTGAACCGCCCACTTTTATGGCCAAGGTGACTACAGCCCAGAACCTGAACCGAGCAAGGTCTCCTGATGCCCGGTCCAGCAGTCTGTCTGCCACTCCCAGAAGCTCCCCTTGGCTTCTGTATCCCAGCCTGGCAGGGGATGGACGGCAAGCTCACCTTTCGGATACTAGGGAGCACGTAAGGCTTTCCATTATCGTCCCGGTAGGCACCGACTCCCAGGTTCATCTTTTTGCTGTTGGTGTCTCTTTTAAAGGCTTCTGTGACCCCCAGAATGGGATCTGGGGGGCCCATCTCCACATGGGCCCACCAGGAGCTGAAACAGGAAATGTAGGACATCAGTCACAGAAACAAGATTCCCATGGCCAGGGACATCTCTGATCTGCTACAAATCTAATTCAACAAATGGTTGCATGTTTACTATGCACATAGCTAAGCAATGGACACCATAATTCAATAATGCCTAAGACTTCAAAGCACTGCCCAGAAAGGTGGAGAAGATCAATAATTTCACTACAAATCTGATGGGAAGCAGAAGGCAGTGCCTCCTGGTATCACCTTGGGGAAGGCGGGATGCCTGTGTATTCAAAGCAGCCCAAACCTGAATCTGACCTGAATTCTGAGGCAAAGAATATTGCAAGTACTTTGGCAGTGAGAAGCTGAGCATGGCAGAAGATGAAACCAGAGAAGGAAGCAAGGGACAGTGTAAGAGGATAATGTGACAACTCTACCCCACCCCCTTCTTCACCACCAAGGAGCTTGGGTTTTTATCCAGGTTCTAAACTTGTTAAAGGCATCATTTGGACAGCTTGTTAAAAATAGTTTCCTTGGCCACACCTCTGATGTAGTGAAAATATGTAGAATCATTACTTTTCCTGGGGGTGGGGGGTGGTGATCAGACAGGGGGAGCGACATGAATATATTTGCATTTTTAGAGCTAGTCTGTAAAATAAGGGCATAACAGTGCAGACCTCACAGGGTTGTTGAATGAATGAAAGCAGTTATTAAAATATAAAACAGTGGGTTGGGAGGGGGACAGAGGGGAGAAAAAAGGGGATGGATGTAATACAACAACAATAAAATTAAAAATAAATAAATAAATAAATAAATAAAATAAAACAGAACAGAGCCTGGTAGAGAGTGCTTGATGTTAGCTGGTATCATTGTAAATAATCACACTACACCCCTATTTTATAACCACCGTGCCACTAGTGTGCAGCCTGGTGAGTCAAGCATGTAGAGAATTCAAAGAGTGCACATGGTCACAAAATTTTATGATCCTTCCTGTTTTCCAATTATTACTACTTAGTTCCGTCTAGAGTCTCAGGACATATTATCATTCATCCTCAATAGTTCTGCTGCCAGAACTCAAAATCCTTCTCATTAAAAAAGAAAATCGGTCTAGGCTTTTTGGTTGTCCCAGTAGCTCAGCAACAGTAAGAAACAGATACCACGCCGGCCTGCAAAGGCCTGCAAACCCAAAGGTCGCAGGTTCGATTCCCCAGCCAGGGCACATAATCAGGTGGCAAACCAGGTCTCCAGCCAGGTCTGTGGCTGGAGGCAAATGAAACACAACCATACATTGATGTCTCTCTCCCTCTCTCCCTTCCTTTCTTTCTAAAAATAATGAAATAAAATCTTAAAAAAAAAAAAGAAACAGATAACCTTGAAGCAACTTCTGAACTGGGCATGATGGATCTTGAAAACATGTAGCCACCTGCCTGTTTACATCACTGTCATTAGCAGATGAGTAAAAGGAAAACTTTGAATATCAAGGACATATGACAGAAAGCTTCTAGTAAGCAATTTTCATTAAAATTTTTTATTTTATATTTTATTAACAAGAGTTTATTTATTATTATTATTTTTTATTTATTATTTTTAGAGAGAGGGGAAGGGAGAGAGGCAGAGAAGGAAAGAGATATCAATGTATGGTTGCCTTTCCCCTGCCTCCAGCTAAGGACCTGGCTGGAGACCTGGCTTGCAACCTGGTTATGTGCCCTGGCTGAGAATCGAACCAGCGACCTTTGGGTTTATAGGTCAGCACCTTATCTACTGTGCCATCAGATAGGGCTGCAATTTTCAATTTTGAGAAGATGGCTGTTCTCCAAGGTCATCAATCAATAATGACAGAATCATTGCCCCTAACCACAAGGACAGAAGGCTCCCTTGTTCAATGGTGGGAAGAGCACTTATATGTCATGTTCTTAAAGAGTTTATCTGGTGGAGGAATTCTCTCAGAATTCCTCAGCCTTGACTCTTCTGGATGAGATATAATGGAGAATAGTATATTAAAAAAAAAAGATTTTATTTATTTTTAGGGAGAGGAGGAGGGAGGGAGAAAGAGGGAGAGAAACAGTGATGTGCGAGAGATGACATTAATAGCAAACCATCAACTGGGGACCTGGCCTACAACCCAGGCATGTGCCCTACCTGGGAATTGAAGCAGCAAACTTTTGGTTATCAGGCTAGCACTCAAGCCACTGAGCCACACCAGCCAGGGTGAGGGTAGTTATCTTTTAAGGAGAATTCTAAAAGCAATTTGAAAATACTAAGTCTCCAAAAATCAAAATATAGGAGCAGGGATATGCACTTTGATTAGTCCTACATTGGTAATTGTGTTCATGTCCTACAAACCCTTCATTACTCTATTCCTTAAAAGGGTCAAGATCGTGTCACACTGTAAGAACTCTGATGTTTTTAAACAGGTAGTAGTAGATAAAACCAAGCATGGTGTGCTCTAGGGACGAAGCTGATGCAGACAACCAGTGGCCTACAACATGACTCATTTCAATGGACTTTAGACATAAACTCCAAAGCCTCAGCCATTGAGCAACACTGACCAAAAATCAACCAACCAAAAGGTGTTAGGTATAATGTATTCAGGTAAGCATTTTCAATTCAAATGCCTTGCAGTTTCCCTAGGAGCCTACCTAGTGATTTCTAGTTTCTTATTTTATCATAAGAGAAGTTAATTAACATGCTCATGACCACAGAACTAAAAACAGCAAACACAATGCTACAATTTTGAGTCACAGGATGTGAAGTATAGCTTAGAGAACAGTCAATAATATTGTAATGACTATTTATGGTGTAAGGTGGGTACTAGACTCTCACTTTGTAAGTTAGATAAGTGTCTAGCCATCATGCTGTATACTTGAATCTGATATAATATTGAATGTCAATTGTAATTGAAAAGGAAACCCCTACAATTTTGATGTTCTCATGGCTGGCCATGTACCACTATTGTCTCACTAAACTCTCATTATTTTACTAAAAATCAAATAATCAGATTTGAGTAATTAAGAACAGGTCATTGCAAATAAAAATATATCAGCATATTTCTTTCCTTCATTGATCTATAACTATGTATGACTTAATGTTACTGTGCTGTTAGCTGGTATCAATGATAGTAGCAAACCCAAGTGTCTCTGGTCCAATTCGCAGTCAGGGAGAAAGGGAGAGAATCCAATTGCACATCACCCCTGTTGCAAGCCAGGTCTCTAGCCAGGTCTCCACCTGGAGACAGGTGAAAGGCAACCATGCATTGAAGTTTCTTTCCCTTTCTTCCTCCCTCCCTTCCCCTCTCTCTAAAAATAATAAAATCTTAAAAAAAACATTAACTGCCTGGCTCAGGTGTCCACTAAGAAGGAATTACTAATACATTTAATGTGCCTTAATGCACCGTTCTCTTTCCCTGCCAACATTTATCATACAGTTTAAAATACTGTATTTGTAAAATAATATATTTGTAATTGTCCGAGTGACACCTTTCTCAGGCTTGTTCACGGCTGTGTCTATCACCATCACCTGATCCAGTGAAACTACGGTGATGAAATATTTCCTTAATGAAAAGAGTAAAGTGAGGTGGAGAGGAAGAATGGCCCCTTTCCTACAGCCGGACCGCCTAAGGGCTTAAAAAAGAAGAGGAGTGCTGCACTCTGACCCTTCTCCATCCAAATGCAAAACGGCAGAGTCGGGAGTGGGGTGGTATCCCGGGGACCCTGGCGATAACACAGGCAGACTTGGATGCTGCGCGCCAAGGTCACAGGATGCAGGGAGGCGAGCTGGGCCTAAACACCAGAGTTCCGGGTACCTTCCTCCCTGCAATTCCTTCTTCCAGGCACACAAATGTCAGCCAGCCTCCGGCCAGCCAAGCCTGGTCCAGCCCGGGGAGCCACGACAGGTGAGCCCCGTGGTCTCCAGGGGCGCCTGTCAAGGGCACACGCGTGGAGCACGCGGTCCACCACCCCACCCGCGCGGCCGGCTGCAGCCAATGGGTGCGAGGCGGCCCCGGCCCGCAGCCAATGGGTGCGAGGCCTGCCCGGAGCCGCAGCCGCGGGCTCTCCGAGCCCCTGCCCCCCCAACCCCCCCGCCCGGCGTGGAATCGGCGTCTCGCGGCCCCCACCCCGAATGGGCGTCCGGGTGCCGTAGAGGGCCATACTTCCTACCCCAGAGGGAACGCGTTGGCACGCTCTCCGGCGGTCTGGAGAGCAGCGGTGGGGAGGGCTGTGGGACCCCGAAGGTCACTGTGAGGCGCGGCTGCTCAATCCGAAAAAGGGTGTGCAAGTGCGTGTGTGCAAGTGCGTGTGTGCTGGCGGTGTCCGTGGCTGCGGGGACAGGCCCGTCCTCCCGGCTCCGTCTCCCCTGCTTACCTGGCTCTGGCGGAGGCCACGGCCGCGAGGCCTGGGTGGAAGGCAGCAGCGACGCCGGACAGGACGCGGCTAGAGTGCAGCAGGGCCATGGTGGGCGGCAAGCGGGCAGTGGGCAGCGGCAGGACAGAGCGCGGGCCGGCGGCGCAGACTCCCAGGCGCGGCTCCCCGCGAAGGTAAGGACAGCGACTCCCCCGCGTGGGGCTAGAGCAGCCAGCCCCGCGCCGCGTCACAGCGGACCCTGGCGGCGGGAGCGGGCGGCTCGGCCAGCCCCCGAGCCTGCCCCGCCGGGGCCACGTGGTCCCGGAAAGTGGTGACGACACTGTAGTCGAATCGGGATGGGGCGGTAGCAGCGAGTATGCCCTACTTATGAAAAGGGTGGGAAATGCAGGCTGATGCAGGGGAAGTAACTTGCCCAGTGTCCCAAAACCAGAGACAAGGAGGCCGATCCTAGCTCTTCAGCCGGATGATTTCCCACGTGCAAATCACCCCACCCTACTGCAAGTTCCCTTATCTCTGTTGTGAACGTAATATTCCTGCCCCTTTCCGATCTCGTGCAGCCGCTAGCGAGGATTAAGTGGGATTAGCAGATTATGTCTAAATCCAGCCTGGTTTAGGAAGCGCAAAGTAACCCGTGATTAGTAATAATGACCAACCTGCAGTTTGTCATATTGTTGCTATCGTGCGTGGAAGAGAATTCGTCACTTTCAAAGGACAAAGCGAATGAATGTGTGATTCTAGAAGTTGAATTAGTCCAACAAATCCCTATTTCCTACACATTGCCACAAACCTGACAGTTTAACAAAATTTCTCCTTTCACAGTCTTAGAAGTCTAAAACCATGGTGTCTGCAGGTTTGTTCCAGGCCTCTCCTCTTGCTTCGGGCCATTGCCACAGCAATCCTTCGCTACTCTCTGGCTTCCCTCCAATCTCTGCCTCCATCTCCAATGGCATTCTCTCCCTGTGTGTGTCTCTTCTCTCCTTATAAGGACACCAGTCCTATTGGATTAGGGCCCACTTTAGTGGCTCATTTGATTACATCTGCAAAGACCCTCCCTGCCAATAAGTCACATTCATAGGTAGCTGGAGTTAAAACTTCAACATATCTTGGGGAGATCCATTTCAGTCCATAGCCATCACTATCCTTAAGACCTAACAATTATGCTTCCAGGTATAGACCCTAAAAATTTCATATGTGTATAAGGATGTCAGTGAAGCATTATTTGTAAAAGCAAAGCATAGGAACAGCCTAATTGCCCATCAGAGAAATAGATAGATTTGTGGTTGCAGTGACATGTTGGAGCATTATAGAGCAAGGGACACGAATGAACTCAGTTTATGGGTGTCAACAGGCTAGACCTCAAAAACATAAAAAAAAAGCAAGTTGCAAAAGTATAGGTATAATATGCCACGATTTAGTAAACATTGGATATACACAAAACCATACCATTCATTCATAAAGGCATGTAAAAGTTTGAAAGAATGTATCAGGGACACAATTCAGTGTGGGGTCAGGAGGGCACCAGAGGGTGTTTTCTCTCATGGAGGGAATGGCACAGCTTTGTCATATTGGCTTCATAAAAAATTGCAGATCATATTGATACTTTTTGTCACCATTCTGGGTGTGGGAATTTGTTACATTGATCTTAGTAATGCATATATTTAACTTTTCCCATCAGAAAGCTAATTTGGGTTGCTGGTCTGAAAGATGGAAAGGACAAGCCTACGAGGTAGAGAGACTAGGTAGAAAGAAGGCTGCCACAGTAATCTAGGCAAGAAGTTCTGATGGTTGGAGTTCAGGTCGAGGTAGAAGTGGTGGAGAAAGGTTTACTGATCTGGGATGTATCAAGGAGGTAGAATCCAAAGGGTTTGGTGACTAGTTGCAGGGAGAAGTAGAAAAGGAGTCAGAAATAATTCCCAATGTCTCAGTTAAAATTGGGGTTTTCTGCAAGTAGCAGTGACCCAAAATAAGTGGCTTTATCAAAATAAAATGTATTGCTCTCACATACAAACCTGCAGATAGGCAGTCCAGGGCTGGTATGGCATTACTGGCCCACAGAGTGCGCAGGGATCTAGGTCCTTCCACCTTGTGACTTGGGCCTCTCTAAGGTGTGGCCCTCACCCAGCCATCCAAGATGGTAGCCTCAACTTCAGGCACCACGTCTTCATTCCAGCAAGAGTCTAAAGGAGGGGGCAAAACAATAAAGTGCAGAGGATACATACTAACTATCTTTTAAGGAAGTTGTAATGGGAGAAGGCAGAATGTGGCAAAGATCAGATGGAGGAGAGAGAGCCAGGGGACAGCACAGAGGGAGGACTCGGTGTTCTGGTGGGAAGTCAGGGGGCCTTCGTGGGGGAGATGGCAGCTGATCGGAAGTTTGCTGGACATGTGTATTTCACAGGTGGAGGAGGAAAAGGCATGGCCTGTGCCTTCCATGCTGTCTCCCTTGTCCCTGCTACCTCTGCATTTTGTCTCTGGGGTGCATACATGTGCACTGGGAGTGATTGTGTTTAAACATGTGTGCACATGTGGAAGTTAGAGTGGTGTGTGCTTTTGTGCAGATGTCCATGTGAGGCTCATTTGCACATGGGTATTGGTGTATGTGGGAGGGGTGGGGAGTGAGTGGATTCCAAACCCATCTGATGAGAAGCACTGTGACCTCCTGTTCCTCAAGAGGATAGAGAAGGCTGGCTGAGCCGGGATAGGGGACGCTGGGTTGCTTTAGTGGCCTTGGGTGGGGAGAAGATGGTGCGGGCTAGGAAGGCCCCTCTCGTCTGAAGAGGTAACCCTTTCTTTGGACTGATCAGGCCTTTTGTATCCCCACAACCCTTGTCCTCCACACCCAGCCTGCCCCAGGGAGATGCACAGCCTTAGAAGAGCTTTGGGGAGGGGGGGCAGTGCTGGAGGCAGATGCTGCCTCATCAGTCAGCATCCTCCTAGAAGGAGACAAGAGGGGACAGTATCTGGTGCCTCCATCCTTCAGGGTGGGAGAGCATCTCCTAAGCCCCCACAGAACATACGGCTCTCTCGCTAGCACACTCTCTGGAAACATCTTCCTCTGGCTCATACAGTGTCTCTGAATACTTTTCTTTGTATGTAGAACTACTCTGGAAAAGTACACCTACCTGCCTCCACTGGATAACTACGGATTTTAATAAATGACTAAGAAAAATACTTGACTAATGGTGTCCATCTGTGGCTCCCCACATGCAGCCCCTGGATGCATCTTGAGCCCCTCCTTCTGCCTCACATTTGGACCTTTCACCAGAAGGACCACAATTCCTCTGCAGCCTAGGCCCGTGACAGCAGAGCCACAAGTTCTGGACTAGTCCTGGGTATACTGGCTGCTGGCAGGGACGGGCCACAGAGCAGCACACGTGGCAGTGAGCCGTGTGTGTGCCAGTCCGTCCCTGGGGCTGAGGGATGGGCAGAGGCCAGATGGCCCTGCAAGTGCTCTGAGTGGAAGTTCTGGGAGCCCAGCCTGGGGGGGGGCTTGCTTCTGGCCGGGGGGCCAGGAGAGGTGATCTGGAGCAGGTAGCATGTGCGTGGGGCCTTGCAAGCAGAGGAGGTGTTTCAGCAGCTTCATCTGTACCTTCCAGATCTCAGCACCGGGGAGGCCAAGCCTCAGCACAGTTGTCTCCTGTTCACACTTGTGGAGCTCAGGCCCCGGAGGGTAAGTGACTTACCCAGGGCCACACAGAGCACCTCTGATTGGGCCCCGCCTTTCAAATAGTTGGACTGTTGTTTTTTCCAGTCAGTTTTACCCCTGTGGCTGCCTGTGTTGCACCCACCCTGTCCTGCCTGTGTGGATGACAGTTGGGATTCAGAGCCGGCCAGGGCTGAGATGTGAGGGCGTGAATGTATTCCTGAACACACCCGTCTCAAGCAGGTTCTCCTCCTCCCTACCTCAAGACCTGACATGCCCATCGTTGAGTCATTTCTGACTTATCTAGCCATTTCCTTGAACCAGAAATCCAAGAGTCATCCTTCATTAGCTCTTTCTCACCACCTGTGTGTCCCAGTTTACCTCCAGAACATGTCTGGAGCACTATTGCCAAAACATGCATTTCCTCATTAATTCTGACAGTGATGCTGTAAAGTTGGTGGCCGAAGTCCATAGGGAAGGACAGAGCCAGGAGTTCGCCCCAGCTATCACTCATTACTTTAGGAAGTAAAAACCACCTGCTTTTCTCCTTCCACATGGCCACCCCATCAGCCCTTTCTTGGGTCACACCAAAAGCCCCTCACCGGACCATTTGACTCCAGTCTTGCCCCTCCAGGACATTGTTCAGAGGACAGCCAGCAGGATTCTTCTAAAACATATGGCCAATCATGTTTTCCCCTTGCTTAAAACCCTCCCTGGTGCCCTCAGGATAGAGTGTAGTCCCCTTCATAATAACCCTTGAGGCTGCCTTGCAGGATCTGCCTATCAACAGGGGCAGGTGCTGGCCTTTTCCCATGTCGCAGACAACGCCAATGCTGCACCCACTCCCCCGACCCTGTGTTTCTTTACTGCCTTTGTACCCCTGCTCCTCCTGCATCTTCAGTCTCAACAGTTAGCCATTAAGCACCCAGAGTAGTGTTAGGCACCCCAGGGGAACATTGCAGAAAAGGGCAATTATAAAAGAATGTGGCGCTCCTGCCACAAGCCTGTGAGCATCCTGAAAGTGGGAACAGTGATTTCGGGCACAGTAAGTGCAGTGACAAACATAAATGCGTGTGCCACCAACGGAGGAGTGCGGCACAGAGACATCCAGCTGGGGTGTCAAGAAAAATCACCTGGAGGAGAAAACCTTTTCCCTGGAGTCTGGAAGAAGGAGCGATCAAAGAAAGGCTGTTATCATGTTGAAGGAGCAGCCCTCGTCAAGGCTGGAAGACATCGGAGAATGAGGACAGAAGGTCAAAGTCAAGATGCTCTCAGATGTTTAGCGCAAGTTGGGGGCGGGGGTGAGAGATGATAAAGTCTGATGTGGTTTTCAAGGCAGAAAACCTTGTACGCAGAAAAAAAGTTTCTGAGGCCCAGAAAGGTTACATGACTGACTCAAGGTCACAAATCAGAAGAATCAGAGCCAACCAGATCTTCAATATTCCTCACCCTGCAAGTGCACAGCCCTGAGCAGGTGACCCAGGGGATTCAGACAAGCTCCAGGCCTCGCTCTACTGGCTATGTGAAGGGCAGGAGGAGGGGTGCAGTCAGTGACCTCAAAGCCAAGGTTGGATACCGTACTGGGGAGAGATTCTCTGTGCTCCTCCTGATTTGAGCTCCTTCTGAGTACAGTTTGGAGAAATAGAAGCTGGTGTACACATTCGTAAGTCATGCTGACTCATGCTGAGGGCCTGACCCTGCCACAAAGTACGAACAAACTTTAACTTCAAATTCGAAGCCATTCTCCTGCCTTGATCCAGTCCCACTTCCAGGTCCAGGTATAGGGTCATTGCTTTCATGGGTTGAAGTAAACCCCTTCAGGGTTTACTTCAGGATTGTTAGGCTTGTGGCCAGAAAAAGGGAGGCGTTGGGTGGACCAGTTCAAAGCCTTTATTGAAGGATGTTTAGGCAGGTGGGCTGAGTCCCAGTGGACAATAGCAATAAGGGCTTTAGGGGTATAGGGAATTTTAAGTGCATGGAGCAGACCCCCAGGGGTCTGAGTCACCCTGCTTGTCAGCTCCTGAGTCCAGGATGTAGGTGAAACAATAATGCCCTCTGGGTAGGGATGGTAGAGGGAATTATAAGGGCATGTAGCAGACCCCCAGGGGAGCTGATTCACCCTGCTGGTCAGCTCCAGAGTCTAGGATGTAGGTGAAACAATAATGCCCTCTGGGTAAGGATGGTTGATTTGGGAACTGAAAATCTAGGAGATTTATGGCACTTGTTTCTGGGAAATGTTTAAGGGGAGAGAAACCAGGTCTCAGGCTAAGCCTCAGTTGCTTCTCACAATAGGTACATGGCTGGTGATGGATATCCTCTTTGTTTCAGCACAGGTGTTGGCTTAGATCCCAAGAACACAGTGACCACTAATCATAGCCTGTTTTGTAAGTCCTGACACAGGTGACAGGTTTCAGGGTGGGTAACATGGGGTTTCTGGCCCTAACAAGAATTACTGTTAATTTTTTTAATTATTAAAAAAGGAAGAAAATATGAGGACAAGGCAATTCAAGCCATTTGTTTACTGGACACACCCTGTCCCCAAAATGAGAAAGAGCATTTCCCTAAGAATAAGGATGACATCTGTGTGGGCACTGGACATGAGAGATGTGGCACAGCCTCTCTGAAAACACTCACATGGACTCCAGCTGGTTCCCTCTCCAGCTACTACTTGTTGGAGGCTAGAGGCTATCACACACCACATGGGACCACATGGCTGCTGCAGAAGCTGTGCTGACAAACCTTGGAGTTGCTATATCTGAAGCCGCCTTTAGATGCTATTGATTCAGAATGAAACACCAGAGAGAGAACTGAGGTGGTGGAGGAGTAAGTGGAGCTACACCAATCTCCTCCCAGAACCAATCTGGAATAACAACTTTATTGGGGAGAAATCATCTGGAATAACCAACAGAACACCAACGGAAGAAAAGCCTTATAACCACGGACAGAACAGAAGAGGCTGCTTCATCACAACATGACTGGTAGGAAGTGTGGACACGAGAGGGTTGGCTGGGCTCCCATGAATGGCAGCTGAAGGGATGGAGAAACAGCTCAGCAGGAGGGGGTTCTACCTGAGAAGGGTGGGTTCTAAACCCCCAGCTGGGCTTCCCCACCTATGGCAACAAAACTGAGGGTAAAACAGCACCCAGCTGTGAAAAGCAAAGCCTCCAGGTATGGCCAGCTTGAAGGAGATAGCTAGAGACATAGAGTTCTTAAAGGGACCATGCACAAAAATACATTGGCACCCACCTACCTTGGTCTCCAGCAGAGGGAGGGCAGATTGTACTAGAGATGCTTAAGTAGAGTTTTGGGCAGTGGCTTTGAGGAGAGGAATGAGGGAGGAGCCCATGACGTCCCAGTGCTGATCCATCCCCTACACAGAAGGTAGACCATTCTTCTTGAAGTGGCATCAGCCTGATGGGAAGCAATAATACCACCTACAGAATTAATCTGGCCCACCCTGCAGTGTCTAAACCCGATGACTGATCACAGACTGATTGGATTAACAATGGAAGGAGATAGACAAAGACAGTGGATATTTGGTAGTCTTCAACAGGCTGACTAGGCACAGACCGGGATACAAGCTGACGTCACCAGGGGTGGACCCAGCAAGAAGAGAAAGTGCACCTCTATACCACAGAAGGTCACACCATGACGATAGGAAGTCAAAGCAGACCAATCTAAGAAGTGGAAACAAACACGAAGAGTCATCTAAAATGGGGAGATAAAGAAACAGCCCCCCATTGAAAGGAAAGGAAGAATCCCCAAAAAGAGTGCTAAGTGAAATAGAGGCAAGCAAACTATCAGACATCGAATTCAAAATAATGATGACAGAGAAGCTCAATGAGCTCGGTGAGCTCAAAGAAAACTACTAACAACTTAAAGGGAACTACAAAGAACTCCAGGGAACTTACTGAGAACTACCCCAGCATTAAAAAGGACATAGAAACTATCAAAAAGGAGGAAATGAACACAATTTTCAAATTGAAGAACACAGTAGAAGGAATCCAAAGCAGGGTGGCGGAAGCAGAGGATCAGATTAGTGAGCTGGAGGTTAATGTAGAAAACAATTCCCAGACAGTGCAACAAAATGAAAAATGACCGAAAAAGAATGAAGAGGTTTTAAGAGAGCTGCAGAACAACATGAAATATAATAATATCCATATCATAGGGATACCAGAAGGATAAGAAGAGCAAGGGATAAGAAAACCTGTTTGAAAAAGTAATGACAGAAAAATTCCCGAACTTGAGGAGAGAAAATGTCATGCAAACTCAGGAAGCACAGAGGGTCCTGATGAAGATGAACCCAAACAGGCCCACTCCAAGACACATCGTCATTAAAATGGCAAATTTCAAAGACAAAGAAAATTCTAAAAGCAACAAGAGAGAAACAGCTAATAACATACAAGGGGGCTTCGATAAAGTTATCAGCTGATTTCTCAACAGAAACACTTTAAGGCAGAAGAGAGTGGCAAAAAATATTCCAAGCAATGAAAACAAAGGTCTACAACCAAGACTACTCTACCCAGCAAGACTCTCATTCAAAATGAAAGGTGAAATGAGGAGTTTCCCAGACAAAAGAAGGTTAAAAAGACTACATCTCCACCAAACCGCCATTGCAAGAGATGTTAAAGAAGATGAAGAAACAGAGTGACAGAGAGGAGCACAGGTACAAAGGGAAAAAATGACAATAAATAAGTACCTATCAATAATAACCTTAAATGTATATGGATTAAATACACCAATCAAAAGACATAGGGTATCTGAATGGATAAGAACTAACTTTAACTTATGAATGCTTTAAAATAATCTTGTTGTAAGTAGATCTTACTAAAAAATTACAATTTTGTGTTTTTGTTGTACCTGCATAACTGCAGGTTAAGTTTTCTTAGATTGCAATTATTTCCTAAGTTGGGAAAATCAAGTTACTTGCAATACTCTTAGAAAAATCAAATGTAGTTAAGGAAAAACAAAGAAAATGTGGATGTATATTACATAGAACACATGCTTCCTTTCTTATTCATTGTTACAAAATGTGTGCTTATAGGTATAAAATATATAGACTTTATTAGCAATATATGTTTTAAATACTAACCAGCTGGTAATTGGTTTTGTTGAGAAATTAGTCGATCTTTAGGTTTGAAAAGATGCTGAGAATGAAGACTAATTTGGGACAGAAGTTGCAAACTACTAAACTGTATGATTCATGTACATAGGCAATATATATTCTCATATTAGCATTTAAATTTGATGAGATTCCTTTCAAATAGATAGTGGAGATAGACATTTCTAGCCATGAAGGTTACCAAACTGGGGATGCTTGGGAATATGTATTAATGCTATAGGAAACTTCATTATTCAAATGTGAACATACCTAATCGCTACCTCAACATACTCTTAAAATAGTTCAGTGGTTAGTTTAGGACCACATAGGAAGTCAACCACAAGTTCAAAAAAATAGCTAGAGCCCTGGCTGGTAGCACAGTGGATGGAAAACTTCAAAAATAATTAAGTCGTAATTCCAGTAGCTTAAAGTTGAGTTGTATTATTGGATGGGGTGGGACCTGACTCAGAAACCAAATTCATTTTTTTACCATGGGTTTGGCACTGTCTCTAAGACAATTTTCACAAAAGTGAGTTCTGCAATACACCATTTCTGTGATATATTATTTCACAAAGAGAGCATTCCAGAGTAAAATAAGAAAGAAAAAAAATGCTTAATTTATTACAATATATCTGAAGTATTAGCCCTGGCTGGTGGCTCAGTGGATAGGTGGCCAGCCTGTGAACCCAAAGGTTGCTGGTTCGATTCCCAGCCAGAACACATAACCAGGTTGCAAGCCAGGTCTCCAGCCAGGTCCACAGCTGGAGACAGATGAAAGGCAACCATACATTGATGTCTCCCTCCCTCCCTGCCTTTCTCTCTCTTCCCCTCTCTCTGAAAATAGTGAATAAAATCTTTAAAAAGAAAATATTTTAAAAAATCCGGTATGTACTTTATAGTATATTGCAATTTGAATTAGCCACATTTTAACTGGCTACCATATTGAACACTGCAGATTTAAAGAATAAAGAAGACTAAATCTTTTGGGACTGAAAATAGAGTTTGTTTATTTATGTTTTTCAGCTCAGAAGAAGTCTGCCTATAACTAAGCAAATGTAGGTAGGACCTGGGAAGGATAATTATGAGGTGAGATTTTTTTTCAGGGACAAGAAATTAAAGAAACCAGACCAAAATATTTCTAAGAGAAATTTTTTGAAGGCAATTAATTAAATTGTTATTAGGCACTATCACAGGAGTAGAAATATTTTTTCTAGTGTAATATTTGTAAAAATATGTATGTGTATAAATATATTTGTGCATATGTTTGGTGATATTGCAATTGATATTACTTAAAAAGTAATTAAAAAAAGTTTTTATTCATTATTTTTAGAGAGGGGGGAAGGGAGGGAGGAAGAAAGGGAGAGAAACAGCAATGTATGGTTGCATTTCACCTGCCTCCAACTGGGGACCTAGCTGGAGACCTGGCTTACAACCTGGTATGTGTCCTGACTGGGAATCGAACCCGCAACACTTGAGTTTGCAGGCTCAATCTATAGAGCCACACCAGCTAGGGCTAATTTTTTTTTTAACCAAATGAGTTAACATAAGCATTTTTTTTTTTTTTTAAGATTTTATTTCATTATTTTTTTAGAAAGAGGGGAAGTGAGAGAGGAAGAGAGGGTGAGAGACATCAATGTATGGTTGCATGTCACCTGCCTCCAGCCACAGACCTGACTGGAGACCTGGTTTGCAACCTGGTTATGTGCCCTGGCTGGGGAATCGAACCTGCGACCTATGGGTTCGCAGGCCGGCACCTTAACCACTGTGCTACCAGCCAGGGCTTAACATAAGCATTTTGAAATAATGAAGAATGAAAAGAAAACTTTGTATTGATATGATCCGAGAGGCTGACAGAAGGCAGTAATTAAATGGTGAATTGTCTGGATGTGAAAAGAAAAGAAGTACATATTGGTAGTTACAGAACAGATAGGGATATATTAAGAATAATATAGGAAATCTAGAAGCCGAAGAACTTATATGCGTGGCACATGGACACACACTAAGGGGGGCATTGCTGGAGGGAATAGGGGTACCAGGTGGAGGGGGGCATTGGGGGAAAATGGGACAACTGTAATAGCAAAATCAATAAAATATATTAAAAAAGAGAAAGAATGAAACAATTTCAAATTGCGTGAGAACCCAGAGACCACCTCGCTCAACTTCCTCATGCTCCAGATGCAAAAATGCAGGATTTGATAAGGAAGATGACTTGCTTCCAATCAAGAGGGACTTTACGATCTAGGCAGAAGTAGAACCAGATCTTCCAGATTCCAAACCTCCGTTTTTATTGGGTTTAGGGACTTAGAAGATAGAAAAAGATTTACGGTTTCAAGTTTTTCATTCCATCCCGGTAAGAAAAAAAGGAGTTAGTTTGCTGCAGAAAAGGCTTCCTGGGAACAGTGAGAAAACAAAGGGCATTGGTAGCAGTAAGAATGTTGGGAAGCTCCTTAGCAAACTTTCAATATCATTGTCTTCTTTGCTGATGAGTTTGTTTTTTACTGCCATGGCTTTGTGCCATGTAGATCTGTCAGTTACCTGCCCCACATGATTTAGTGACAAGTGTGGTCCTTCCCAACAGGAAGCCCGTCTCCACTCATATGTGAGCCTGAAACTACAAGAACCTAGTATGAAGGAACCATGGACACGGACAACAGGTGGGATTGACTTTAGGGGGAATGGGTGGGTGGGGAGGGAGACAGAGGGGAGCAAAAAGGGGAGGGATATAATACAACAACAATTAAAAAAAAAAAGAAGCATTAGATGGAGGTAATGATAGAGGAGAGAGAAAAGAGAATGTTGAAACAACTCCTCAGATCACCTACTTCAGCATTTCTATAGTACAGTCTGTGGGATGAAGAAAAGGGGCCTGTGGTTAAATGACTTGGAAACTTTGGCTTAATTCAAGTAAAACAGGTTTCTTTCTGCAGAGCTTCTCAGAGTTTCTACTACTGTATATACATTTTATACATTTCTAGAGGAGATACATAAGATGCAGTTTCCCGGAGTTTTGCGTCTACAGTGGCGATTTTTAACTGGTGTGCCACAAGAATTTTAAAAATATGCAGTACCTGGCTATTCAGGGGTACTAACTTCTTCTCCTTCAGATTGTCAAATTAAAAAAAAAAAAAAATTGACACCAGTCCTGGCTGGTGTGGCTGAGCTGAAAGGCAGTTGGTTCGATTTCTGATCAGGGCACATGCCTGGGTTTTGGGCCAGGTCCCCAGTTGGAGGTGAGCAAGGGGCAACTGATTGTTTCTCCCATATCGATGTTTCTCTCTTTCTAAAAATAAATAAAATCTTTAAAAAAAAAAAAAAATGACACCAGCCAACAACACATTGATAGCCATCTGGAGTGAATGAATCAAAATTATACCTGTTTTTTTAAAAAAGTAAACATAATGCACAAGGGAAAAGATTTAATAGGAGTTAGGGTGCATGACCTTAAGTGGCTTCGCGTTCTGTACAGTTTCTGTGAAGTTAAAAGCAAGTGACCACACGGGGCGGTATGATCACATACAGTTACTAATGCTCCCCATGGCCGGCAAAGCAGCAGGAGACCCTGGGGATGTCTAGCCTGGAGCCTCCCTTGGCCATCTTGATCCCTTTTCTCTGATGAACAAAACTGATCTTAAATGTACTGATAACTTTGTGTCAAAACTCACTCTTCAGCTTAAGAAAACCCATCGTAAAATGTCGTGACGAACTTAGCACCATTAGGAGAGGTGACTAAGGTGACTAAGGAAGGCAGTGGGGAGTATGATGATCACTTCCATCGTTTAGTGCTTTATTCTTTTTTTATTTTTAAAGATTTTATTCATTATTTTTAGATAGAAAGGCAGGGAGGAGGGTAAAAAGGGAGAGAGACATCAATGTATGGTTGCCTTTCATCTACCTCCAGCTACAGACCTGGCTGGAGACCTGACTTGCAACATGGTTATGTGCCCTGGCTGGGAATAGAACCAGCACCCTTTGGGTTCACAGGCCGGTACCTTATTCACTTGTGCCACCAGCCAGGGCTGTTCTTAATGATTATAATGGCCTTGTGGTCAGCATCGGTGTACAAAAAAGACTTCTAGGTCAGAGTTACATAACACTTTACCACAAATAAGAATGCATCATTTATCTTATTTTCCATATTAACACTTTTGAGATCAAGTGGGGCAATTTTTACGTGCTGTAAACATTTTTCTCATGGTTGTGAATAAAAAAGGTGTTTTGTTTTATAAACCTGACAAGCTAAAAACAAAACAAAACAAACAAAAAAAACCTGACAAGCTATCCATGGGCCATATTGGCAGGCCTGACGAGCCCAGTGACCAAAAGTTAAGATCACAAGGTGGTGTGACCATAAATTCCTAACTAGGCAGGTGGTAGTCATGTCCTAGGCCCACAGCTTCCCTAGCAAAAGTCAGTCTTTAACTTTGAGTGAGTTCTATCCATTGTTCTTCTGCATTTAGAATAATGCACCTTTGACATGTTAGAGTGGTTTTCTTTTCTAGACTTCTCAAAAGCATGCTCCCTGGCACCAGAGCACAAGACCACAGAACCCCTCATTGTTATCCTGTACCCCAAATACCATCTCTGTGTGCTGCGAGTGTTGGTTATTAACTATCCTGTACCCACCAAAGTAAAAGAAGTGTGCATCTCTCCATTTAACTTTTTATCCAACCCCAGAGATTTGCCCACTTTGCACTCTTCTGCCTCCTTAACCTATCACTGATGGATTTCCTGCAACTTTTCTTAATGTTTTCTCCTTTGATTTAGAATGCATCAAAGGAATTGTGAAACTACCATCCTCTGGAACATTTTCTCAGTCTGTTGAGATCTTGCTTCTGGGCATGTTCACAAAAAATTTGGTTCAAATAAGTCATATAAAACTTTCCTATAGTTTTGGACATTGGTGATGAGGCATTTTAGATGCTATTGTGATTACGGAAAATGCATTTTATGCAATCCCTGTGAAAATCCCTGTGGGCTAGAATTCCACATTTTATTCCACTTAGTTATGACTTATCTGTAGCAGGAAATCTCCTATTTAGCATTTGGCAAAATTCTTTGTTTAATTGAGCTGGATCTTATTTGTAAAGGGAAGAAACCCAAATGACACCATTTTTTATTTTTGGCCGACAAAAGCTTTATTGTTTTCATTTGGTTCAAGGTATAGGAGAGGCTCCAGGGTTGTTAACAGGCTCCCTGGTGGTTTCAGGGAGAGGCTTAGGCAGAAGCCAGATGCCAGGGGGGTGCGGAGGGGCCCCTCAAAGGCCTCTGGGCCCCAGAGGCTCCAGGTGGTGCTTGAGGATGAGCCTTTTGAAGAGATACTTGCCCGCCCAGCCTGGGCGCTGATGAGCCCGAGGAGGTGAGTCAGCTGTCACTCCTCTTGATAAGGTTCACCTGCTCACCCATGAGGGGGTTTTCCAGGAGGTCACAGAGATTGGGGGAGGGGGGTGCTGTGCCAGCAGAGCCCAGGCCTGCAGGTCCAAAGGGCCTGGATCAGGTCCTTCTCCGGGACCACAGTGGCTTCTACAGCATCCTGAGTGTCACCCAACCTATCTTGGGAAGGCCTCTGATGGTCCTGGAAGAGAATGTGGCCGCCATCCTGGGTTTGCCTCTTCAAGTTACATGGGGTTCCCTTGTGCTTCTCCTTGGCCAACTTGGCTAACTTGTGGAAGAACTGGCCCACACCCTCCAGAGCCACATCGTTGTCGTGGAAATAGAAGCCCAGGGAGAGGTAGATGTGGGAGGCCTGCAGGTGCAGGGTGACCAGACTATTGATAGGGCTCTACCTTGGTGAATAATTCTGACAAACCCAGGAGCTCACAGTTGCTTGGCAATAAGGAGTTAAAGTCAATAAAGGTGTTGGCTGATCTTGGAGGCTGAGGATGATCGAGATGGCTCTGAAGGTGGTGACTGGAAGAGAGGTTGGAGGGTTGTTGAAACCTGAAAGAAGGGGTGTCCCTGGGTCTGTTCTGTCCAAACACTGTTGAAGCAAGAGGCAGATCTGGGGGACCGCTGAGGGCAGTGCCCACACTAAATTCTTTTCGGAGAACTGGATGTTTTTGTCCCCCACCCAGTATTGTAGAAAAAGCTACAATAAAATAGAAGGGGTCTTTTCTGTCACTAGTAGTGCATGACAATGGAGAAGTGACTAAACCACACTCAACATCAGTCACCTGAGGTGAAATAAAGGGAATCAAGTTCACAGTGTCTGGCTGTGGAAGGGCTCAATGAACATCTTGCAATGCTCGGGGCAAGTTATACTTACTAATTTGAATCCTCATAACAATCCCTTTTATAGCTAAAAAAACAGAGTTCTCAGTTTCAAAGTTTCAATTCCTGGTTCAGACACCAGTTTATGCTTCATCTTCCACAATGGGAATTGAAATTTCTGTTTTCTGTCTTACATGGTGGGGAATAGGAAAGTTACATAATGTAAACATTTTTTTTTTCATGGTTGTGAATAAAAAAGGTATTTTGTTTTATAAAGCTGACAAGCTAAAAACAAAACACAACAAACAAAAAAACCCTGACAAGCTATCCATGGGCCATACTGGCAGGCCTGATGAGCCTTTTAATACGATCTCTCATTTCCATACCCTTTTTTTGGTTATTTCAGTGAAAGTGGGATATGTATATGTATACATCCACCCCAATGCTGTATTTCTTCCCTACCATCACAGGGTAGCCAGGCGAGGATGCTCCCAGGAGTCACTCAGGTGTGGGCATTAGGAAAATGGGTCAGGCACAAAAAGAGACCAAAACCCAGAGCATATGGTTTAGCTTTGGTCGTCTTCCTCTGAAGCTAGGCTGGCCTCTGACAATTGGAGGTGAGCATTTTGTAGCTACTCACGAATCAGCGTTTACCAGGCATAGCTTAAGGTAGTAGGCAGTGTTGATCAGAAGAAGCTATTGCGTGTGCGGGGGAATGCAGCAGGCTAAGCAGGCCACTTAGTCGAATGAAGGGAACTCGGACTCCAAAGTCTCACAGACACTGATTGGGATTTTGTCCCCATTGCCAACCTTGTGACTCTGAGTAGTATTTTGGATCATTCTGGGCCTCAGTTTCCTTCTTGTAGAATATTCCTGCCTCATAGGCTTGCTCTGAGGAAATGAGAACTGCTGGTTACTAAGGCTTCCACCTCCCCAGGCATTACGATAACGGTGTGTGGGTGTTTATGCTTTTACTGATGTTTGGACACTCACAAATGTTTACTTTGGATATTGGGCCATCACATTCTGCTGTTATATTTTCCTTTATATTTTCCCCACTTTGGTGGTTATCAGAGTTGTTTTTGAACACACTAGCCTATCCCTGCTTTAACTCAGGACACAGAAGGCATGCTGGGTGGCCACTGTGGAATTGTTCGTAGCGAGCAGGATACTCCTGGTGCTTTTGAGGAATTAAAGGGAAGGATCCAAGCAGAAGGCAGAACACAGAGCACTATTCACACAACTTCTTCCTGGGAGAACTCCTTGGAGCTCTAGGCCCTAAGCGTTCAACCCCACAGGTCCCAGCGTACTGGATTTAACAAGAGGGAATATTATCCCTCTGCTAATTCCCTTATCTTTTATTTGTCAAATATTTATCAAATATTACCTCATACTTTATTTTCCAAGAATCTTAGCATGATTTTTGTAATGGAGCCATTATCAATTCCACAGTACCTCGTTTAGAGTTGGCACATGGTAGATGCTTAGGTTTTTGTTTTTGTTTTTCTTTCTATTTAGAGAGGAAATCAATAAGAAGGGAATTGCCTTTGCAATGAATCTCACAATATCTTATGAGGTTGTTATGCATATATGTTCAGTTAAGTAAATACGTGAGTGTCTGCAAAGCTAAAATGTGATCATACAGAGAGAACTAATCATTGTCCCTGTCCTTGAGAGTCCTGTAGTTGGATGTGCAAAATAATCACACAATCAGAATGTTCCATACTAGAACACTGGACATTATGCAAAAGAAGAAGAGAAGTGATAATAGCTGGGGATTCAGGGGAAGTTTCTAGACCTGACCCTGGCCCCACCAAGAAAAAGAGAACATCACATTTTATTTAAAAAAAAAAATCATTTACTTTTAGAGATAGGGGAAGGGAGAAAGAGAGGAAGAGAAATGTCAACGTGTGATTGCCTCTTGCACACCCCCATCTGGGGACCAGGCCCACAATCCAGGCATGTGCCTTGACTGGGAATTGAACTGGCGGCCCTTTGATGTGCAGGCTGACGCTCAATCCACTGAGCCACACCAGCCAGGGTGAGAACATGAGAACATAGAGTCTCAAAATGTCTATTTCTTGTCTATGGCCTTGAGAAGGGGTCCTGTGGATTCATGCTCTCCACACAGTTTCTCTTATGGCATGTACAATTAAATAGTTGAACATAGAGAATAGTTCAGTCATGGACATCTTTGGTAATTATTGTGGTTTGGTTTACAAACATGAGTGATAAAAGGACAGTCTTGAAATGTTCAGAGATGAGTAAAACTGATGACAGGAGGTTTTGCTGGGATGGCATCTTGTAAGTAGACACCCACACCCACTGAAATGATTTGGGGGAATCCTTATGATTGTGATGATTGTGATGGACCTTCACTTGCAATTGAAAACAAAGAGTACTTATTTTTTTCCCTCTGTCCCAGGTATGTGGGTTGGTATTGAAGAGTCCTGTCTCATGTTTTATGGTTTCACAAGAAGACTCCTTCTATGAATGGTTGGAATTAATCTCTTGAGATTCTATAGATTTTCATTTTACATTTTATTCCTGTTAGTACTTATTAATAAGTAATTCTCACCAGCAATGGTCTAGCACATATGGTATTTTAACCATACTGGATTTTTTGATTGATAGCTTATAGAAAGTGAAGATTCTACTTCCCCTAAAATATGTCCCCCTCATATAGCGACTGAAATTCTTATTACTTAAGCTATTTCTTTGGATTTATTAAAATGTTTTAATGCTTTATGATTAAAAATATTATGTGCCTATTTTTTTTTTTTTAGGGGCCATGCTAATCTTCTCTGTATCTTTCCAATTTTAGTATATGTGCTGCCGAAGCGAGCACATTATGTGCCTATTTTTATTGAGGCATAATTAATATGCAATCAATGGCACACATTTAAAGTGTGCAATTTAAGAAATTTTGACATGTATGTACCATTGCTAAGTAGTATTTTCTTGTATAAATATACCACAATGGTTGTACCTATTTACTTATTTAGAAATAACTCGATCCTTTTGGATACTGCTTTTAAGAAATACTGAGTGAGACTTGAACAGAGCAGTCTAGGGATAATTATTTTCATCACTGAGGCAAGGCCCTACTGGGTGCACTACCCAGGGACCTTGGGTCATGTGGTTTTCTAGTCTGGCAGGTGAAATAGGCCCTGTCTGAACACTGGATACTTGCATCTCTTCAGTTGGTACTTTCCCTGACCGGGGTAATTTTTCACACCTACGCACCGCTCAGCACTTATTAAGTACGTACTTGAAGGGCACTCTCTGTAGATACCTGCAGTTCTGCCTCTGTGTCCCTCCCTCCTCCGCTGGCTGGCTGTGCTGCCACTTTGGTCTCCGGGGGCTCCTACTGTCTCCTCAGCTCATGGATTCTGCCAGGTGCTGCCTGCCCTTCTCTACCTGTGCCCAGTTCTGGACACTCTCCCAAGAGGAAGCACTGACACCATTGTGCAGATCCCATAATTGTCTTCTGCCTCCCAGGGACCAATGTCTGTGGCTTGATGCTCAGTGCTTTGAAAACGTCTGTTTCATACATTAAAAAAAAATTAAATATAAGAGTAAGTCCATTCTTTTACCTTGCATACCCAATTTTAAATATTGAAGAATATAGGCAATAATTAAGAAAGACATAAAATTATCACCCTATATTTTAGCAATACCTACTATTAACATTTTTAGTGTTTCTTTTTTCTCTCTCTCCATAAATCTTGTATGCTGTGTAGTAAAAATGATTTTTGGAGTCCTGGCTGGTGGCACAGTGCATAAGGCACCTGGCCTGAGAACCCAAAGGTTGCTGGTTTGATTCCCAGCCAGGGCACATAATCAGGTTGCAAGCTAGGTCTCCAGCCAGGTCCATGTCTGGAGGCAGGTAAAAGGCAACCATACATTAATGTCTCTTCTCCTTCTCTGCCTTTCCCCCTTCCCCTCTTTGTCTCAAAATAAAATCTTAAAAAAAAAAAAAAAAGGTTTTTGGTGTCAGATAGACTTAGAACTAAATCTGCTGCATATTTTTTTGGTGTTACCTTTTTCTAATTTTAACTTTATTGTTGTATTGCATTTATCCCATTTTCCCCCACTGCTCGCCCCTTCCCTCCCTTCCCCCTCCCTTCCCCCTCCCATTGTGTTATCTTTTATAGGTTACTAAAACTCTTTAGTCTTAGTTTTTTTTTTTTTTTTTTTTTTTTTTTTTTTTTTTTTTTTTTTTTTTTTTTTAATCTGTAATATAGAGGTAAATCATTACCTATTTCATGGGTTGCTGCAAGGACTAAGTACACCTGCATTTGCAAAACACTTAGTATGGTGCCAGGCATATAATGAGTGATATGGTCAGGAGTCAGGGAGAGAATAAGACTGACTTGAGCATGAAGATAGCATTTTGTGAGTCCTGGGGAAAATGCCACAGAGTGCCGTGGTGCATTCTTGCTGTGGAAGTTTTGGGCATTAGGTCCCTTGTGCTTGAATTTGGTGGTGATTCAGAAAGCCTGAGATGGCATGGGCAGTGCACCTGGGGTGGAGGAATATGGGAAGTCCTATTGAAGATAAGGATGAATAGGCATCAGTGTGGCATAATAGCCATCATAAAAGAAGGAAATCAGAACGACAGAGCTTGGGGCATGTCATAGGGATTCATCTGTGCAGTTCCAGGCAGAAACATAACAAACCCATTAGGACAATCCTTGGACCAATTCTTTGGTCCTGGAATTGCTTGTTCTCTGGACAGGAGGGCAGAATGGAATAGTTGATTTTTTCTTTCTTTCTCTCTTTTTTTAACTCTAAGAGCCCTGTGAATAATACAGTCTAGCCCATTTATTCTCCCTTGATGGATTTCTTCATATCATCAAATTACATCATTTGCTCTTGCTACTAGTTAAAAGTTTTAACTCCTTATCTTGTTTGGGCCAGATGCAGTATGGAAGGTCACTCAAGGTCAGTCATGGTCTCTAGCTCCTAAGTTTGCACTCTGTTGTCTTTCTTCAGTAGATAAAAGGGGCCCAGGAGCACTATAATCTGCTCAGTGGCTTTCATTTAGAACTTTAAAAGGGGTTGTCTGAAGGCTTAAAAAATTTCCCAAGGTGGGAGTTTTAATATTCAGAGATGCAGCCTGCTTTTGGAAGCTGAATTCTTTTGTTGCTGATGAAAAATCAGAAAGGCTCTGGAGTTTGGGGAGAAAGAGTCTTGTTTTTTAAATTGCTTCTGAAATCACTATGTTATTGTTAGAAAAACGTTCACTTTGTGGATAATGGGGACTTAATTCCCAGTCCCGTGCCTGCCCTGCCCCAGGGGGCTAGGGGCTGCCTGCTGCCTGATACATCAGTATCCGGCTCTGTGTGCCGCCTTCCTGTACTGGGGTCACACCGTCCCAAACCTCTCTTTCAACTCAACACAGTCACCCTGCAGTGTATTTTTAAAAGCTGCCTCTGACTCACCCCCACCTCCTTTTTTCTTTTTTCCAAAGGGCAGAAATGAGACAAAAGGTAACCCCAGGCGTGTGTCTGTCATACTGGGAAGGGCATGCCCCCAGAACCTAGACAGTGGAAAGGGGCTCCATGAAGACACATTGCTCCTGGACCCTCCATGGCCTAATGGGGTTGTGTCAACCGGGCACTACTGACATTTTGCACTGGAAAATTCTCCGCTGCTGGAGGCTGTCCTGCCCCTTGTAGGATGTTGAGCAGCATCCCTGGCCTCCACGCACGAAATGTCAGTAGCACCAGCTCTGGCCCCAGTTGCAGCAACCCCAAATGTCACCAGATATTGCTAAATATCCCCCGGGTGGGGCAAAACCAGGTATCAGTTGAGAACTGCGGGCAAGCTGAACGTGCGGGCTTTCAAATCTGGCGGCCTTGGTAAAATGCTCCATTGGTCTTTGATGCCTCACTAGCTTTATCTGTGCAGCAGGGATGTGATCACCTACTTTGTACGCTAGTTCTAAGGTTCCGGAGAAACAGTGCCTGTTAAGGCTCTTTTCTTCCCTCTACTCTGTAGAGTTCTGGTGTCGTACTTCCCCATCAGCTTCTGCTGGCTCTGTTGTGAGATTCCTCAGTTTTCTAATTTTATTACCGAAACCTGCTGCTGCTGCCTTGCTTGGCCTGATTCCTGACCTGTGACCCCATAGCAACTTTTGTGCTACATTCATAGGGTTCCGTGATCAGAACTTCAGGGTAGCTTTTGTGCAATTCTGCTCTAGTCACCTGATCGCCCATTTCAGGCTGTTAGCCCATTGAGTTCAAAGGACCAGGCACTCCTGCGAAGAGCAGCAGGAGTGACCCTAGGGAAGGAATTTGTAACATCACCGTTGCATCTGCTTTACAGGATTATTGAGAGAAGATAGGACTCACTTTTCTTGGAAATGGATTGCAAATGAGTACATGGCTCCTGCTTGAAGAAGAATTAAAGTTCTCTTCTGATATTACTGACAGTGATACATTTGCATGAGGTGTAACCTCATGGTATTTTATTTTATCTATTTATTTTTAAAGATTTTATTGATTATTTTCAGAGAGAGGGAAAGGGAGAGAGGCAGAGGGGGAGAGAGACATCAATGTATGGTTGCCTTTCACCTGCCTCCAACCATGGATCTGGCTGGAGACCTGGCTTGCAACCTGTTTATGTGCCTTGGCTGGGAATAGAACCAGTGACCTTTGGGTTCACAGGCCAGCGCCTTATCTACTGTGCCATCAGCCAGGGCTAACCTTGTGGTATTTTAAAAAAGGCTGTCGGAACTTCAGGATTCCATGGCCAATGTAGGTGGCATCCATGTGGAGAGAGTAATATGGGAGAATGTAGGAGAAGAGGACATTCTTTTTTGTTAAATGTTTCATTAAACATATTGGGGTGACAATCGTTAATAAAATTATATGGGTTTCAAGTGCACAATCCTATCATGGTGAGGTCACCATCAGAATTGGCATGATTAGGTGTGTAGGTGCCCTGGGCCAGAAAGCTTGGGCCCCCACCATTTCTACCTCCAGGTTCTGAGCAAAGCCAAGGTGAATGTGAATGGCATGGCTTCCCAGTGCTCTCAGTGGGGGTGCAGGACGGCAGCAGAGACAGAACGGGGGCGGCCTGTGGTGAGTGCTCAAGGAAGGATATTTACTTTTGGTGTCTGTGGCACTGACAAGGCTTAGGTGACCTACTGCTTGATTGCCTAATTCGATAGTGGGAAAGGAGATTAATCATTTTTTTAGGTAATTAACAGGAGCACTGAACCTTTTGTTCACAGGTATACAAATCATTAACAGAGCAAAATACCAGCTGCAGACAGGTGATTTTTCCCTCTCCTCCAGAGAATTCTTTGGTGATGAACAGTTTTCAAAATTTCAGGCTGCATTTTTACAAAAAAAAAAATTATGGGAAGTGATTTTTAGCACCACGTTTAGCCCTGGCTGGTGTGGGTCAGTGGGTTGAGCGCTGGCCTGAGAACCAAAGGGACGTTGTCTAGTCCTGGCCAGGGCACATGGCTGGGTTGGGGCCAGGTCCCCATTTGGGGGTGTGCGTGAAGTAACCAATCTGTGCTTCTCTTGCACATCGATGCTTCTCTCTCTTTCTCCCTTTCCCTCTCTCTAAAAACAAATACACAAAATCTTTAAAAACAAAACAAAACAAACAACAACAAAAAAAAACACGATGTTTAGGTATGTCTGGTATTATACCAATGTCTTCCTAGAATCTGTCCCAAGTAATCTGTTCATCCTTTAGACTCATTTGAAATCCTTATCTGCCTAGTTCAGCATTCAGTTTTTCTTCTCTGCTTTTTCTTTTCTTCTTTTCTGTTTCTCTGGCCAGCCCAGGTCCTTTATAGTTTCTCATCAGATTTACCCACCCACCCCCCCTGTGATTGGATCACCCTTTGGGAGCAGACATGTCATCAACCCAAATTTCGGGCTTTCTTCACTTTTTGGCTGTTGCTGCTGATCTTCAGGTTTGGAACCAAGAGAACCTCTATGGATACATGAGTGCTTTGGAAAAAACTTACACATTCATTTATGACAGTCTTATAAATGAAAGCTGGTTTTTGTAAAGGATCTTTCTGTACTTGCTTCCTTCTATCCTGCCTTTGTTTCCATCAGCTTTGAGTATCCCTTTGTGCTCAATATTTAGTTTCAAGGAGTGAATACTGTTCAAGTGTGGTTGACCTGAAACAGAGAAGGATGGAAGAGTAGCAAAACAATTCAAAATCAGGTCATAACCACCTGGAAACAGTAGTCAAAAAGCCAGTGGGAACTTATTCTTCTGTTCCCTGATGAACACTCTAAATTCTTGTTATACAACCTAATCTTTTTTTTTTTTTTTTTAAGATTTTATTTATTACTTTTAGAGAGATGAGAAGGGATGGAGGAAGAGGGAGAGAAACATCAACGTGTGGTTGCCTTTCACCTGCCTCCAGCTGGGGACCTGGCTAGAGACCTGGCTTGCAACCCAGGCATGTGCCCTGACTGGGAAATCGAACTGGTGACCCTTTGATTCACAGGCAGGTGCTCAACCCACCGAGCCGCACCAGCCAGGACTATACTGCATACTCTAATCCCAGGATGTACTCAAGTATTCCCTGATGCTCTGCCTTTGCTTATGCTGTTTATACTAGGAGTAATGTATTCTCTCTTCCACATTATTGTCCATGGAAATCCTACCCACATTTCAATTCATCTTCATTCATAAAACTCTCTTAATATCCTTTGGTAGAGGCATTTAATATCATCTTCTCTGTTAGACCACAGTGATCTGGAGATCATAAATCATATTTTAATTACCTTTGTGTTCTTCATCAGTTTTTAAACCATCAATTAGCTTATAGTAGGTGCTTGGGATATTTGATAAATGGCTGAATACAGTAGCTAATCCTTGTTGTGTACTTACTGAATGGCGGTTACTAGGTTAGGTATGGGGTGGGGGCAGCAAAAGGAGAATAAGACGTGCCCTTTAGCATTATGTACTCCTCTGTGTTGTTACCTATATTTACGAATAAAACAAAACTATCTTTTTTAAATCTTCAAACTCATTAGAGTTTATGTGCCAGCTCTGTATTGCCCTCTAAATGCAGGCATGGGTGGAGAAGGGAGAGCAGGTGAGCTGTGAAACTTTGAGAGAAACAATGCTCATCCACATGGGCTCCAGCCTGGGTGCTGCATTTCCAACACGTGGTGTGGCAAGATGGAAGTATCTGCCTGGCATGGCACAGGGGTGAGTTGTGCGCAGTATTTACAGACAACGGATTTCCAGGACTTCAGAGAAAAGCATGAAATAGGCTCAGAGTCAGAGAGGAAGGTGAGCACAGCGTCTGCAGCACAGTACAGGACTCAGTCACTACCATTGTGAAGGAAGAAGGAAGAACGGAAACAAGCCAAAGCAGCTAACGTGTCCGGGTGAGCAGAAGTGCCGAGAGCAAGACCATAGTGGAGTCAACAAATGTGGACCGAAACTGGAGACCAGCAAGGCCAACGAGATATTATTCTTAGAATTAATATTTTATTAACAATAATAAAACAACCTAATGTGTTTTTCTCCTTGCACCAGGCACCTCGCATATATTAGCACATTTATTATTTAGAAGAGCACTTAATTATAGCTACCGTTATAATTACTTTACAGATGAAGAAATTAAGGTTCAGTGGGAGTTGCCAAAGCTCACCGAGCTAGCAAATGGTAACTGTGGGGCCCTGTTCTCTACAGAGCTGGGTTTCCCTACACTCTTCAGGGTGACCCGGATACTTGACGCACCTAGGCCTTGTCCCCTCAGTTCACCTTTTTCAGGTGGACAGTTCTTGTCCTTGCTGCCATCCCTCCTCAGGCATGTGTGCTATGGTCTCTTTCTGGTTTTCTGATGAAGGAGTTTTTCTTTTTTCATTTTTTTTCAAAGATTCCATTTATTCATTTTTAGAGAGAAGGGAAGGGAGGAAGAGGAACATTTAATGTGTGGCGGCCTCTCACGCACCCCCAACTGGGGACCAGGCCTGCAACCTAGGCATGTGCCCTGACTGGGAATTGAATGGGTGACCTCTTGGTTCGCAGGCTGGTGCTCAATCCACTGAGCGGCACCAGCCAGAGCTGAAGGAGTTTCTCTACAACCTCAGAAGGACAGTTGACTTCCTACAGACTCAGCCCAGAGATGTGGGGAAACAGTCCTTCACCAGCAGGTGGGGGAGTCGGTGGAAAAATGCACCGACTTCTGCCCTTGAGCTGACAGTTCGGAGGCCCTTGCTCCGTGGCTTCTCAGGGGCTCCGCACTGGCTCTGAGCGCAGAAGTAGGCTGCTCCGTTATTCACGGGCCCTTTGCCTCTGTTTTACTCCCATCCCTCCCACTCCTGCTTCTGACACCTGCACCCAGCAACCTGTCCCGGGCTCTGCTTCCCCGGGGCCCAAATCTAGACCCCAATGTGTCATTCCCACCCATTACCTCAAGTTCGGACTCCTCTGGGTGTCGTGCAGGACCCCTAGGTACCTGAAACTGTGAAGCCAGCAATGTCGTCGCTTGAGCAGTGCACCCTGTGTGATGATAAGGGAAGGATCAGAAGTTGGGTTGGGTGGTTTGAATGGCACCTTGTTCTTGACTGGAAACCAAGAAACTGGGTGGAGGATTAACAGGAACTTCAGGGCAGCTGTTGCTAGAGCCTACCTGCCCCTCACATCCTGAGGCTCATTAATTCCCTTAAACCTGATAAAACTGGGGCTATCACAGGCAAAAACAAAAATCATCCTCCCACCCCCCAGCCCATGTCTTGATGTTTTGGTGTTAGAGTCATCTGGAGCTTTCCCTTTTCCTCGTCCGTGTTCCTGTAACAGGGACGTGTGGGACTAATTTCCAGGCGTCGGTGCTTGTTGAAGAAGAGAAGCTGGGAAGAAACCGGGGCAGCAGGAAGAACCCGGTTCTGGATTGCTGCGTGGGTCGTACGCGCCTGCGGACACCAGGGGGCAGCCTGACACCGGCTCTGGGAAGCCGGCCTCCGGGCGGTCGCGGCTGCTCCCCTTTTCTCCTCCCTGTGCACAGTGAGTCAAACGCGCCAGTTTTGTGGAAGCCGGTTGGTATTTCTTTCCTTTTTCGGCGTGGAGCACTTGAGTGAGGGCCCAGGTTCGCGCTGCAGCGCCCCGGACAGCGTGCGTCTCCGCATCTCCTCTTGGCGGGCCTTGTGGTGGCGGGAAGAGGCCCCCACTCAGGGTGTCCGCGAGGACGCGGGTGGCCTCCCTCCCTTGCTGTTTCCGTGACCTTAGGTAGCATTTCCAAGGACGGCAACTAAATTCCACGCCCAAACATCTTCCCAGGTTCCCAGGTGTGTGTACTTTCATAGCCAGTTATCTAGCTGATCCCTCCTGCAGGCGTCTCGAATCTCCACCCCTCTGCCAGGCCGAGCTCCCGCAGGGGTGCACATCCTCCCCGTCTGCCTTCGGAGCTCCAGGGGGGCCCTGCGGCCCCTGCCCCGCAGCTCCCGCACCCCAGGGGCGAGCACAGCCCTCTGCTGTCTGCCCGGCCCGCCGCTCCCTCGGCGCCCTGTCCTCCTGGCTCTTGGTTCCAGGCACCTCGCTCTGACTCAGCCTTAGCTCTTGGCACCAACTAGCTCCTTTTATTTATCACCTCTGGTCTTTGCGCGGAAAACCCTTCCTGTCACTCATGTCTCACATGAAATGTCACCTCTCAGGAAGGGCTTCTCTGGCCAGTCCAGTCCTAATAGTCACCCACTCTCTCTCATGCCCCC
>PVIW01002742.1:0-79510 GCA_004026585.1 Noctilio leporinus | reverse complement strand
TTGTTTTGTTCATTCACGTCCCTCTCTTTTAATTCTCCGTGGATGCTGATGCTGGATGCATTTTCCTCGCTTATTTATTGGTTGGTTTCTTGCCTACCTTCCTCCACTAGAATAGAGGATCCATGAAGGGTCGGATACTCAACCACACCCTGGTGACTAAGGCTGAACACATGAAAGATGCTCAGTGACTATTTGTTGAATACACAAATGATTAAATGAGTAGAAATACCATATCTGACCCTGCTGAGGGTGGCCTGGAGGGTTCTGTGCTATTACTTTTCTGTAGCTGAGTATGTCTTCTCTTAGAGCATCAGTGTTTCTTTCCGATTAATATTTTTATTCAAACTCAGGAGCATGCATCTCACTTAGGAATTCTTGAAGAATTTCTTCAGGCACTAAGAGTGGAAAACCGTTTGTTGCCTAAAAGTTTTGAACATCCTTGAAACCGGTTGGAGGCGCTAAGACCTAATGGTTCCCATTCATTCATTTTCACCTAAGGAATCAAAACTGGCAGAGGCTTCAGAGCCTCCTATGATACTGATCAATGTCATGAGACAGACATGAAACTTCCCCCTGTTCAGGATGGTGTTTCTTTGAGTGGGTGAGCTGGAGGTCAGGCTGCCTTTTCTCTAAGCCTTGGCTGGTGGCCCCTGGTTTGAAATCCTGGACTTCCTCTTCCACAAACAGGTTAAGCACGGCATGCCCCTTCTGTGCTATTCTGCGTTAGGTTTTATCTGTGTGAGGCAACAACAGACCCAGACTCAAGGATGCTAATGTACGATTCCTACCTGCCTAGGAAAGGTCGCCAAATAAATATTTGGACGTCTGCTAAGAAGAGAGATGACTAACAGCCTTGATGTGTTCGTGCAGATCCAAGCATGTGGGAGCTTTTATTCCCTTTGAATTCCTCTGTTGCTTTGGGATTTCCATGTGCTACTAGGTTTTAATTTCTTGACTATGTGCTAGGAACCCCCCACCCCCCCTACATTGGGTCAGCCTGTACCAAAAGAGGAGGTTATCTTGGCTGTTGAACCTTTGGCTCGGTGTCTTTTGAGGAGCGCATTTTGCATTTTGTTATGTCAGGATTGTAATTAGATCCGTTAATTAAGGGAAGAATGAACTTTTTCCCAAACTCTGTACCTCTTTGAATTTTTGATAAGTTTGCTTAGGTTGCTGCTGACCTCCGCTGAGGGGTACGCCACTGCTCATTAATTGGCAAATTTTAATGAGGAGAGTTGATGAATGTGCTGGCCTTGACAATACGTAAAGCTGCCTACGGCCCCAGGCCTCACCATCCTCAGCTGCTTCGAAGCATGTGGCATTTTTTGACTGGTGACCGTGAGACGTGGGACCCTCAGCTGACACTCCACCTGGAGCCTGAGCTGGGACCCCCTTAACCAGGTGCTGTTCTGCATCACTCCTTGAGCACACTGTTGGATTTTGTTTTCACAGTTGTAACTAGTGAAGTTATATAACTAGTTAATAACTATGATGACAATAAAAGTGATAATAATTACTGTTCAGTTGAGTTTTAATTATGTGCTGGCACCCTACCCAGCTTTCTGTGTGTGCTCTCACTGATGCTCAGCGCAGCCTCATGTGCTGGGCACTGCTTTAGTCCCCACTGGGCAGTGGGGGGCCGGAGACAGAGAGAGGTTCGGTCATTTGTCCAAAGTCACACAGCTGACAGCTGAAGAAGCAGAATTTAAACCTCAGTAGCAGGTGCTGGAAATAAGACTCTCAGCCATGCTGAGGGGTGGACAGGCCAGCATTCCAGCTCAGGTTCACTCCATTTGATAGCCTCTTCTCTTCCTCTTTCTTTCTTCTTCTTCTTTTTTTTTTTTAAATTTAATTTTATTGTTGTTGTATGACATCCATCCTCTTTTTCCTTCCCTCTGTCCCCTTCCCTGCCCACCCACTCCCCACCAAAGTCAACCCCACTTGTTGTCCATGTGCATGGTTCTTCCATACTAGTTCCTTGACTAAATTGCTCCCCTTCTTTGCCTCCTCCTCTCCCCTCTCCCCTCTCCCTTCCCCTCTGCCCACTGGAGATCTATTCATTGTATTCATGTATCTGCTTCTGTTTTGCTTATTTGTTTGTTTTGTTCATTATTGTCCTGAAATGGGTAAGATCATATGATATTTGTCTTTCACTAACTGGCTTATTTCACTAAGCATAATACTCTCCAGTTCCATCCATGTTGTTGCAAAGGGTAGGACTTCCTTCTTTCTTTCTGCTGTGTAGTATTCCATTGTATAAATGTACCAAAGTTTTTTGATCCAACCATCCACTGATGGGCACTTAGGCTGTTTCCAGCACTTGCCTATTGTAGATAGTGCTGCTATTAACATAGGGTTACATAGGTTCTTATGAATTGGTGTTTCAGGATTCTTTGGGTATAGTCCTACTAGTGGAATTGCTGGATCAAAAGGCAGTTCCATTTTTAGTTTTTTAAGGAAACGCCATACTGTTTTCATAGTGGCTGCACCAGCCTGAATTCCCACCAACAGTGTATGAGGGTTCCCTTTGCCCCGCATCCTCGCCAACACTTGTTGTTTGTTGATTTGTTGATGATTGCCATTCTGACAGGTGTGAGGTGGTATCTTATTGTGTTTTTATTTCACATCTCTCTGATGGCTAGTAATATGGAGCATTCTTTCATATGCCTTTGGGCCCTTTGTATGTCTTCCTCAGTGATTTGTCTGTTTAGGTCCTTTGCCCATTTTTTAATTGGGCTGTCTGTCTCCTTGGTGTTGAGTCACATTAGTTCTTTATATATTTTGGAGATTAAACCCTTGTCTGAGGTATCGTTGGCAAATGTGTTTTCCCATATAGTTGGTTCCCTTTGAATTTTGCTGGTGTTTTCTTTAGCTGAACAGAAACTTTTCAATTTGATATAGTTCCATTTGTTTATTTGTTCTTTTATTTCCTTTTCCCTTGGTGAAGTACCAGTAAATGTATTTCTGCGTAGGATATCTAAAATTTTACTGCCTATATTTTTCTCCAGGACTTTTATGGTGGCACTGCTTATGTTTAAGTCCTTTATCCATCTTCAATTTATTCTAGTATATGGCATAAGTTGGTAGTCTAGTTTTATTTTTTTGCATCTTGCTGTCCAGTTCTCCCAGCACCATTTGTTGAAGGGACTGTTTTTACTCCGTTTTATGATCCTTCCCCCTTTGTTGAATATTAATTGACCATAGAGTCCTGGGTTTATGTCTGGGCTCTCTATTCTGTTCCATTGATCTATATGTCTATTCTTATGCCAGTACCAGACTGTTTTGATGACAGTAGCCTTGTAATATAGTTTGATATCAAGTATTTTGATACCTCCTACCTTGTTCTTCTTTCTTAAGATTGATGGTGCTATTTGTGGGCATTTTTAGCTCCATATAAATTTTTGAAGTATTTTTTCTATCTCTGTGAAGTATGTCATTTGTATTTTAATTGGGATTGCATTGAATCTATAGATTGCTTTGGGTAGTATGGACATTTTAATGATGTTAATTCTTTTCCTCTTTCTTTGTCCATTGTCTCATTGATAGAGATACACTCAAGGTGTGTGTGTATGTATATGTGTGTATGTGTGTGTGTGTGTGTGTGTGTTTCTGTGTTTGAACTTGGGATGTTTTAACTCCCTAGGCACAATGAATTCTGCTAGGGTTATAACAACATGTAGGATCTTCTCAGGTGATTCTAGGCATGTAGAGTACAGAGAAGAATAAAATTCAGACAGACAGACAGAAACACACAAAGACAGAGACAGTGCCCAAAGATTTCTTTCCTTTTCTCCTTTTAAAATGTGGGTCTCCACTGCCCCTCAATAAACCTAGTGAGGTGTGACACTTTGGATGATAATTAGAGGTACAGTAACAGAGCTGAATGATGAAAAATTTACTTAGTGAGTAAAGTCTGAGATGTGAAATTTGGCTTTATAGCTGTACTCAACTGTGACGCTTTGGATTATAATGAACGAGGGGATGTCCTCTGTTTGGGAGTGTTGTAGGGAAACAGAGAAAGCAGGGAGCAGGCCTAAGTAACTCCTCACTGCTCCTTTTAAAGGCTCCCCCAAATACCAGAACTTTCAGCAATTGTAAAATATAAGGCTAATATCCCTTTGTCTCTTGCTTGAACAGTTACACTCCTTCCAATAATCTACCGCCACCACAACCCTAAAAAAACAATTCCTGAATACTCGACAGTTTTCAATACACACCAACATGCGTGATTATGATGAGCATTCCCCTTTTTTGGTGAAAGGCATCCTTTCTAGCAAAATGACACTGTTGTTCGAATGTCTGTCTCTGACCCTTGCCCTGAGTGACTTCTTGGAAGTATCGTCAAACTAGTGGTTGAGAGAATCTGACAGCAGTGGGTACCCCGGTCGTGTGGGGAGGAGCTGTTTACTTTGTGCCCTCCTCATGTTATATTTCACTTGCTTTGTGAGGAGGGACACTGAGGCAGGGGGAGTGTTGATGTCTTAATCAGACTGCTGCTTAGTGAGTGCTTTGTTAAAGCATATGGACCCTGATTCTCAAAATGAACCTGTGCAACTGAACACATGTCCTAGGATACATGGTGAAAGTCATTTTACCCACAGGTCTGTGGACGTGCCCTGGAATATCTGAAAGGGCTTTCATGTCACATATGCAGAAGAGGAAAAGTCACACTTTAAGTTATTATCAGAGTCAGCCCTGGAACTCAGGTGTCTGAGTCTCAGAAAACAGGATTTCTAATTAAAAAAAAATCTGTACTCTTTGAAAAGGCCATTATAAACCAAGATTGCGGGGAGCAGTGAAATAAAAACTCTCTTCTACAAGGTATGGCCTTGCTCTTTTCTGGGGAGAGTGAAAGAGTGGGTTATAAAAGCGAGAAAGGAGAGCTGAGATTGTCCAGGGGAGATCTGAGAATGTTTTACAGTGAGGGCAGTATCTGTGTGGAGCCTTGGAAAATAGATTAGATTTCTGCTTCTAGATCTGTGTTTCCTCCCCATCAAAGACCTTTCCCCCTTCTTGCTGAAATGTGAATGAAAAGAAGGAAACACATCCTCAGGCTCCCAGGGTGTTAAGACCTGCGTGTGCTGTGTTTTTGTCTGAGTTCCTACTGCAGAATGAAGAAAGAGGGCATTTCATTTTCTTTAAAAGGAATCCTGAAAAGAGCAAAGCCATAAGCATGTGAGAAATAAAGTACAAAACAAAATCCAGAGAATCTGTGAATATTTCAGTTTAATTTTGGATACCAAATAAATCTAAAAATTGGTAATAATAGGATCCACAGTGTTGGTGAGAAGGTGAACTATTTTCCCAGGGAGTTCTCAATTTACAGTGCAGGAAAGTAGCCCTGGCTGGTGGCACAGTGGATAAGGCGCCAACCTGTGAACCCAAAGGTCGCTGGTTCGATTCCCAGCCAGGGCACATAACCCGGTTGCAAGCCAGGTCTCCAGCCAGGTGCATGGCTGGAGGCAAGTGAAAGGCAACCATACATTGATGCTTCTCTCCCCCTCTGCCTCCCTCACTGCTCTTCTCTCTAAAAACAATAAATAACATATTTTTTTTTAAAAAGAAAGAGCTAAAAAGGAAAATATTTCAATAAAAGATAATTTGAAAACCAATTAAAAATCTGCCAAACCAAAAATACCCCCACCTAAAACAAAAGCAAACAATAGGTTGGCTAGGGACAGAGTTGGAGAGTTGGTTACAAATAGGAAACTTTAGACTTTATGGAAATGTTTATGATGTTGATTATGATGTTGGCTTCATGAGTGTATGCAGTCACTGGTTAAGTTGAGCCTATGAAATATGTACAGTTTATTTATCAGTTACGCTTTAATAATGTGATAAATATTAGTTCATTAACTGAATTGAAATAGCCCTTCTTTTGAGGCGCCTTAAAATTTACACCCCAAACAACTTCTAAATCACAACCGAGTGTTCATCTTCCTAAATCACATATTAAAAAGAACCTTATCATTGTTTTAAGATAAGATTCTTTGTTAAATTTTACCCGTGTCTCTTTCTAGTGCAGTCCATTGCCCTTAGGTGGGGGAAGAAACACAGTGAATGCTGGTTATGGTCTCACTTCAACGTGCTGTTCTTTTTTAACTTGATGTCTTATCTTTTACATCTGTAATTAGCTGAAGCTGGCAACTTGCAGAATAAATCCTATGCTCAGACATGCTGCCACCTAACCTTGCATCACCTGAGGGCAGCAGCTAAAATGTAGATCTTTCCCTGAGAGCAGAAACTTCATCTGACATGGCCAGAAACATACACACTCTGAGGTTAGGTGCAGTCTTCACCTGCTGAAAATGAGGGCCAATCTCTGAACACTAGGATTTCACCATCCTAAAAGAAACGCCTCATTTTCTGCTTCTCAAAATGAGCCCACTACCTAGCTAAAAGGAGTGCTGGATCAAAATCAAGCTGGATGACCCTGGGGCAGGCCACCTGATCTCTTGGGCCTCAGTTTTCTAACTTAAAACATTGGCTTACTCCATGAGACAATTTTTAATAGGGTTTCTTATAACACACCTCTTCTAGGATTGGTTGTTAGAAGCCATTTTGCTGTTCACCCGTTACCTACCAAATGCAGCTGCATTTTTGTTCCAGTGTTAAATATTTAATTAACGCCAAGGTGAAACCCAAATGTAATTCATTAAGCACCTTGGTGTTGAGTCAAATGTAACAGACATGAAAAATGCCTTTTCATTAGCATCCATGGGCTGGGTCGGTTCAAGAACTCTGGCTGATGGAACGAATGGCCAAACTATGCTCTGTTTGAACAAACTGAATGTGTGTGAACAAACATAAAATAAAAAGCCAGGAGGCTTTCCAATTGCCCTGTGCTAATTGTGATGTATTGATTTTCTATACTACATTAGTGTCTACTGGGTTCTCCTTTGCTTAATCCAAAAGATGAATGAATCTAATGAAAATTTTTACTTTGCGGTGTGCATAAACGTCAAGTTGGGGGGAAAGCACAAGGGCCTGTGAGTGTGTACATGTGCACACAGAAGCACACATAGCATGTGGAGAATGATATGCATATGCAGGGTTTATATGAAGGAGGGGAGCAGACCACCTTTCAGTCTTTTGTCCATGGACTCATTGCATTTCTGCCCCTTGCATACAGGTCTTCAATAATTTCCCCCTTCATCAAACAGCAATATTAAATTGAATAATAACTGTGTTTGTAAATAATAAGGATTCGCCTTTTCTATTAGTCTGAATTAGAGGAAAAAACTCAACAGTTTAGATATGAATTAAATGTATTATGTCACACTGAAGTCACAACCTTGACATGAAAGAAGGGAGGAAGGAGGCAGGAAAGGAATCCAGGGTAGTCAGAGCATGTTCTGTGTATGGACACATCACAGGTGCCATGGTAAACAGCTTCCAGAAGTTTAGAGGAAAGTGTTACCCTGACGTTGACATCCTGAAGTCAGTGACCGTGGCCTAGTGAAGTGGGAGGAAGTTCCGAGTCCCAGGGACTGGGGCCACCTTCCCATGGTGACTGCTGTAGTGTTTCCAGCCTGGAGCCCTCAGAGGAGGGCGCTTTGCCTTCTCCTTTACTGCCCGACTCCCAGGGTAGGCCCTCCCTTCACCTCCCAGAGCAGGGTGCCACCTCCAACCCTTGGCCTGCCCTGGTTTTCTGTATGGATTGTGAGCTGAGAGTGGATTTTACATTTTGTGCAGCAATGTCAGAGCGGCGAGGTCATGTGGCCCACAAAGCCTAAAATACTGACTCTCTGGCCTTTATAGAAAGTGTTTGCAGACCTTTGTCCTAGATCACAGCAGAGCCTTTACGAAGGTTGATAGCAAGGAAAGAGAGGGACAACAGGCAGAAATTTACAGCTGTGGCACAACCTCAGGTTTTGCATCAGATTGGCTTCCTGCCTTTTTCCGGAGCTGTGCCGTGTGGCCAAACACCAGGTGGACTGACCTGGCTCCTTAGACTGAAGGAGAAAAATATCATTGCCTTTCCCTCATTGGGATCTCCTGAGCCCACCCTGCCTTTTTTTTAATTGCTCAAAAGGATCTCTTTCTAGGATGACTGACATTCAAAATATTGTTTCCCATTAGGAAAACTCTCCTTTCAGCTATGGGGGTGTAGTCTGGGCCTGGGGCCTTTCCTAGTATTTCCCGTATAGTCTCCTAGGTCTGGCTTATTCAATCTTATGGTCTAGATTAGACTGAGTGCACTTTGGCACCATATATTTTTCAGTTTCACTAAATAAAGACATGTACAGTCCTGGGATATAATCACCCTCAGGATTGAATTTAATCAGTATGTTCATCTGATAAATGAGTATAAAATCACTCACCTCAGTGACTTTATTGTAATGGCACTGAGTGTTAAATAACATGTCCAATGTCACACAGGCACAAGAGACAGAGCTGGGTGGGATGTGAACCTAATTCTTCAAGTTCCAAATTTTCTATTTTCTTAATTCTACCTTAAAGGCCAGGAAAGCCCTGCACTGCCCCCCCTCCCCACCCCAACACCACCCAAACACCCTCTCCCCCAAAACGGAGTAAACCTAGGAGTTTCTTCCATGAGTAAATGTATGATTTCTACTGGACTTTGGGAAACATTTGTTGTTTATAGATTTCCATATCAAGGCGCAATAATTGAGGACCTTGAAGTTCAAGCTCACACTCTGAAATCAGGGAACCTGGGTTTGAATCCCTATTTTACCACTTACTAAATAAGGAATGTCTCTTGACATCTCTGATGGCCTCATCTATAAAATTAGAATGATAATGGTATTTATAGGAAAGTTTCAATAGTAAGTAAGATCACAAATTTAAAACATATTACTTAAAAAGTGCACGATAACCCTTAGCTAGTATTTTATTCCAGTTGGATAAAAATGGTATTCCCATACAGTAAGAGCTTATTTGTCCTGCTATGGAAAGGCCTTTTTCTCTAATATTATTTCAGGTTTAATTCTTTTAAAGCTCAGATGCACATTGTTGAACTCCCCCCTGAATTTTGCAGCCAGTTTCCTAGGGCCTTCAAATGTGTTTGATGGTTGCATCAGAGAAGGGAGGTTTGGAGGGTATCGCAGTGACAGTCATCAAGGCTTTGTGACAAGGTATAGAGAGTTGATGTTCAGGGGAAAGGAGGCTTCAAAATGCTCTTCATGATCCATTAGGCACAGTCATTAGCACGGCTCAGAAGTGCAGGGGAACACGTGTGGGCGTCAGGACTGTCAACAGCCCGCAATGGGCCCATTTTCGATGCCACAGACTTAATGTCTTCATTCTAAGAACTGCGGTGACAGTTGGTACTTTTCATTTCAAAGAACAGAGCGCGCACGCTGTTCTCTCTCAAGACATTAGCTATCCTTTCAGAGTTTTAAATTTGTAAGATTATTCAGACATGACATGCATTTTGTTCATTTCATAAGGGGCGTATTTTCCCAAAGCTCTGCCCAACAACCTACATGTCTATCGACATATATCAGTTTCTAATTCATCACGAAGTCTGTACCACACCACACTGGACCAACAGCACGTGGAAATCCCATAAATGTATCCTTGCACTGTTTTTCAACTAATTTTTCTCTAGCGTTCATTTTTGTATCCTTCCCTCTTGTTGAAAAATTTCCTTCCATGAACTCTAGGTGGCGTTATCAACCTCTCTCAGGATATCTGTCAAGGAAATGATGTAAGAATTTAACTCAGAAAACAACAGTTTTTTCCTCAGGCTTTCCTATGTAGAATAAAATGACATTGCAAACACTGAACATTATGTGTAAATGTTCACAAAGTTAATTTGACGGGAAGCGCTGAGGATGAAGTGGAAAACTGATTTGGTTCAGCTAATAGTGTTAGCTGGTCAGCCTGAGTGTTGGTCATCATTCTTAAATGGACTCAGCTACAAAAGCAAACTATTTGTATCTTATCTTTCCAATTGTCAAGAAGAAAGTCAATAAATAGCTCATGAAGACTTCCTTTATCAAATCTTTTCCTGTCCAGATCTCTTTGATTGTAAAAATCTGTCTGCATTTTAGGACTAGTGCTGCTACAGTCTTTCAAGTCTCAGTGTTTGATTAGTTCCAGTTTTGCAAGTTGTCACTTCACCCAACCTCTTTTGTGTCTGTCCCGGATAAGTAACACTTCCTCTTCCTTTGTATTTGGACTATGATGTAAAACATTTTGGAATATAGAACACGTTAGTCTCACAAGTGCTAATGACGTTGGTCTTGTATTTTCAGATTCACATTGATGGTGATGCAAGGGCTGGAACTGTGTGTGAGGTTAGAAGTGACAGAGGCATTTCACATTCAACAGGGACCAAAATTAGATTGCCTGTCCCCTCTCCTCCCCCACTCTGATCTTACTTGCTCTGCCCCACGTTGTCCTGTTTTAGAAATGGCATATTGACCCACCTCCCACCCTCAAATCAATCACTTGCTGTTAACAAGTCAACTTTGACTTTTTCTTTCACTTTTCTTACTTATATCCAGTGACCAATCCTGTGTTTTCTGGTTCCAGAATCTTTCTGTCACTGTCACTACACTAAAGCCACTCTCATTTCATGCCTCCTCTTCTTCAATAGCCTGTTCTCCTCAATTGTATTGTTTCTTTCTTCTGTCTATTTCTCACAGCAGCTAGAGAAAGTATTTTTATAGGCAATTTTGATCTTGTCATCACACTGCTGTAGAAGCTCCATGGGCTTCTTTGTGCCATTTTAAGTGAAACCCCAAATACTTAACATGACTCTGAAGACCTCACGTGGCCTGGTCCCCAGCTCTTTCTATAGACTCATTTCCTGCCCTTGTCACATTGAGTTCCCTATTCTACCACGCTTCTCCTTTAACTCACCCCGTTCTCCTGCTCTGTCTTCAGTGCTCTTCTTGCCCAGGCTTACTGGACTCTAGGTCTGAGAATCAGAGAAGCCTTCTCTGGCTTCTGTACCCCAATATACCCCTAGGGAAAGTTGGTTCCCTTTGGGAGCCATGGAGGTCTTGCTTCCTAGCATGTCATCAGCTTAGCTCAAAATACCCAAACTCTTATTAAAAGAAAGTTCATTCCCCTTATTTATTCTCTCATTACATATAATCATTATTAAAAGAAAAAGATTTTATTTACACTTTTAGAGAGAGAGGGGAAGGGTGGAGAAAGAGAGCAAGAGAAACACCATTGTGTGAGAGATATATGGTTGCCTCTTCCACGCCCCTAACGAGGGGCCTGGACTGCAACCTAATCACATGCCCAGCAAGAAAAACTATATTCTGTTCTGTTTCTTGCTATTTCCCCAGTGCTTGATAACAGTTTGGCAAATGTAGGACTTCAATTAATAATAAATGCATGAATTTTTAGACTACTTGACAAAATAGATTAATGCTTCATTTTGATCAATTCAAGCAAATTATACCAAATTATACAATCAGAAACTCACTAGTTTTGGGCCCTAATACACATTAAAAAAAAATCTGTAAGCTTGTCATTGAAGGATAAATTAATTTTTCCGTAAAATTAAATAGAGAAAATCACATTTCCTCATTATTTGTCTTTACCAAGTCATACTTACATTTTTAACGCTTACATATTTTTAAAAAGAATTTTGACCCCAGAATACAAAGGTGGGCAAAAATAGGTTAATGACAATAATAAATAACACAAGAATAAACTGTGTTTTGCATACTCACAAGTATAAACTTACTTTTGCCCCCTCCCCACCTCATATATTTGAGTAATCTTGTAGGATCCTATGATGTTTAGTTAGAATATAATGTCTTGATATAAATTGCTGCTTATGGCAGGTGCACATAATATACTCACTTAAAACTTTAACTTGTTAGGATTATTTTTTTTCCCTAGCCACCCAGCACTAACTTGTTAGAATATTTAACATTTATCTTAAATATTAAGTGTATCAGGCAGATACTGTGATATCACTGTTTCAAGAAAGGGGGGGTCTGGCTATAAATAGAAACTCTTCAAAGCCGTACCTGGGGCATTTGTGTACCAATGGAATAACTCATGTACCCACACTGTGTCTGAGCTGGAAAGAACCAGATTGTTAAGTGCAAGGACTTCATTTTACAGATTGGACGTTCCTTCACAGAAAGATGAAGTAATACCCACAGAACACAGGAAATCAGTAGTTCACCCAGGAGGAGACCCAGCTTCTATGAGGCCTGTTTTCTCTGCCACAGTTTATTTGTTGCTTCTCTGGCTGTGGAATATTTTAAGTCAACCTCAATCCAAGGCTGGCTGTTGTAGGTCTGCCCTAGAACTCTTCTCACCCCATCTATTTTGTGCCTGTTCTGAGTAAATAGAAACTGATGTGATTATCAGCTTCAGAATACCATTTGGGAAGATCTGTGATGATTACTTTTATAGGAAAGAATCTCAAGCCAGGTAAAAATTGCACCGAGGTGCTGGATTAGCTCATGATGAAAGTGTTATTACCCTTGTCTTGTGGATGACAAAGCTAGGGGTCAGAAAGGTTCATTTCATTGTTTAAGACACATAGTTTGGAGTGGCTGGGTTTGGATAGAGAATTAGGTGATCCAAATGATGGACAAGATCTCGTTTTCTCTTCACACTTTTACTATCTCTCCTTTCTTTCTTGGTTGATTCATAGCCCCTCTTTTTCATTTCACTGAAGGAGATGGAAGCAATCCGAAGAAACATGTTGCAGCTTCCCTGTAACAAGCCTGCTGGCACTTTCTTCTGCTCTCCCTTTCGTGGAAGAGGAAATGTCTCCTCACACACCTTGCAGACCGGACCTCATACCTGGAATCTGCTTAAGAGCTTCAAGCCTACGTCCTCCCCTTTCTCTTTGGAATCATCAAATTGCCTCTTTCTGCTGGATTATTCTCATCAGCATAACCCACAGGGCCGCACAGATTTCATCTGCTCTAGAGCAGATCTCAATTTTATGTTTTCCTTTATTGCGAACTCCTCAGAAGTTTCATCTGTATTCTCTACTTACTTTATAGTCACTACAGGTCCTTGTCAATCCATACTTTGCTCTCACCAGTCCCTGAAGCCATCTTCATCACGGTTACTCGGGCCTTTATCTTGCTGATGGTCAGTTACTTCTGAGAGCTCAGTCTCATTCGGCCTCTGAGCAGCTTTGAGATGGTTGATTATTCCTACCTTTAAAAAATATTTTATTGATTATGCTATTACAGTTGTTCCAATTTTTCTCCATTTGCCCCCCTCCAAGTGGTACCCCCATTCCCCTTAGGGTGGGGCAGCCCACTTCGCTGCTTTTTGGCTCTGTGTGTGGGGAGGGCTCAGAGAGGGGGCAGTGCTACTGCCTGGCTTTCTGGATAGTTGCCTGGCACTTGTCCCATTTCCAGTCCCTTCACCCACTTTCCATAGGTGAATGGCCCCCTTCCAGCTGTTACCTTGGTGGTGAATGCCAGAATGGGTGGGTTTGCGTACATTTCAAGTCCACGTGTGCCCTTTAAACAGACTGCCCTGAAAATCTGGCCATTTCTTCTAGTTCCCTCGACCTGCGCTGGTTCTTACAGCCAGAAGTTATTGGTTTTTGGGATTTATCTTCCTGGCACTGGATCCCTGGGTGTGCCGTATTGCCTGAGGCTGGGATCACTCGCTCCCAAGGTATTCCTCTAGACTTTTATCCATGACATGTGAGTGTGGGGCCACCCATTCTGCTGTCACCACCTCTCCAGGCCACACTGCATCTCTGCACCTCTCTGCTCATCTCTGCAACTTGGCACCCCTACCTGTCAGGATGAATATGGCTCCTTTAAATCCTTGATGGTTGGACTTTCATACAGCTTGATTTTTCTGACAGTGTTATTTGTTTTGAGATACAGTTGTAATTCGCTCTGTGGTTGCAGGAGGAGACAAAGCATGTCTACCTACACCTTCATCTTGACCGGAAGTGATTATCCCATATTGAAACATTCTCCTCCCTAATTTGAAGCTAGTCTACACTCCTGTCTTTCCTCTAACATCATAGCCTGCTACTTCTAACGTTCCCTACAGCTTGTCCTCTATCTCGCATCACATTAGGTTTCAGACCTCACACCTAGCTTCTTTTTTTCTTTAACCTAGATGATGTCATTCAGTTCCAGGGCTCTAATTCCCACCTGTAGTCTGAGGGCTTCTAGTTGTATAAACCTTTGGACCGCCTGTGTTCCAGGATGTGAGTATGAAGGAGTGAAAAATATCGTGCCTGTCTTTGCATAGAAAAGCACAGCAAGCCTAAATAAGAGTGCCTGAAGGGTCCTCACCTCTAGTTCTGATCATCTTGTGCCCCTGTCATTACTTTTCTTCATGTCGATTAGAAAGATACTCTATTTTGGAATCAAAGTCCACTGACTCTTTTGGTCAACACACAGAGTGAATTTTACATATAAACGTCTCTCCCCAAAGAGCCCCTTCTGGGTTACATTGGATTGCTGCTACTCGTGCCAAGACTTCAAACAATTTTATGAAGATTTGAATTAAGAGCAGGAAATGAAAGCTGCTCATTGTAGATTGGCTTCCCTGCTTTGCCAGAGGTCAATTTCTACTTTCAAACAGTTCAGAAAATCATGACCATGTTACCTTTTTGGTTAGTAAATGTGTGAGTGACACTGGGATTTTTAGGTTGTATTTTACTGAGGTTTGTGATTTCACGCCTCATATACTTCTCATGGTATGCATGGTTATTTAAAATGGATAAAAAAATCGGAAGAATTCTCTACCTCCTGGGAAAAGTAGATCAAATCAATTAGTTTATATGAAAACACAATATGGCCAGGTTTTTGTGGCTCATCTGCAAGATTGATAGAGGTGCCTCCTGTTTTTTTTACTACATGTGATAAATTTTTACAGGTTGTTTATATTTGTCCTTTCATACTTCAGCGGCAATATTTGCAGTGGTTTAACATAGTAGTGGTTTACAAGGTGCTAACATTCAAGTGGGAAACAGGGCATGTTGTCCTGGAGTGTCTGTTGTAACTGACAATTACAAAGGGAAATGTTTTTATAGTAATACAGGCATGAGCATATTAGTAAGTGCACCTTGATGGATGGGCAACATTTCAAGGACATTTCACACTTGGGGTGAACTACTAAAGACCTCTCTGAGAGCCCCAAACCCCAGGGTTATATATTTATTCTTTCTTGGACTTGGAACTGCATTGGTGAAAAATTTGAACAGCACATATACTTCCAGGAAAGGAGTGTCACGTACATAATGTCACCTTTCTTTCCAGTGGGCTAGAAGTTCCCCCCAGATCAGGGACGCCATCTTGCTGTATTCTGTAGTCCGCTAAGCAGTGTAGTGCGTGCCATGTTATGGACTGCTAATAAAACATGCCAGCTGGAACTGAACCAGGTAGAACATAGTGTTTTCAAAAGTAATTTCTAAGGTAATAATGGAATATCTATAAATACAGAAAGGTTGTATTCTTTTTGGGAAAAATGAATTATGGGGCAGTGGATGGTTGAGCCTAAACTAAGTACAGAGTTTGGGAATTACTGGCTTGGACAAGAAGTGACAAGTCAGTTTGGCGGTTACTGTCAGAGGGTTATCAGACCACTGCTGGAACGTAATGTCCAACGACTTGACCTGTGCATTCACCAACCCATGTTGGTGGGCTGACGGCGAGTACATGGGGAGCTGTTGAAACAGCAAAACAGACATCGTGGCCTGTACGCCATGCGCAGGCAACAATGAGAGTGCAGACAGGTGCACAGAACAGAATAAATGGATCTCATGGTTTACAGGTCACTCTGTATGATTCCACTTACATGAAGTCCAAAAAAATGGACTTTAATTCCACTTACATAAAGTCAATGGATCATACTTTATTTTTTAAGCCCTCACCTGAGGATATGTTTATTGAGAGAGAGAGAGAGAGAGAGAGAGAGAGAGAGAGGGAAGGAGGAGTGGGCAGGGAGGAGAGATGGTGTGAGAGAGATAGAAACATGGATTGGTCACCTCCTGTATGTGCCCCGACTAGGGATTGAACCTACAACCTAGGTATGTGCCCTGACTAGGGATTGAACCCACAGCCTTTCGGTGTGTGGGGTGATGCTCCAGCCAACGGAGCCACCCAGCCAGGGCCCAATGTCTGATTTTAGAAGTCTGCATATCTGGTGTAACATTTCTCCTTGGCAGGCGACCTTGAATAGAACACAGGTTGTTTAGATTTGTCCTCTGCAAACCTGAGGAGCTGTGGCAGAGCCGTGTTTCCCTGTGTGAGTGGGGGCTGCTTATGCAGCAATGTTCACTTTGTGAAAATGCATCAGTTTGTACGTTGATGATTTGTGCACTTTTCTGTGTATGTATGTTATGCACTAATTAGAACTTAAAATGGGGAATGAATTGTAACCATGAGTCAGAGCACACCCAGGATTCATTTGGAAGCACAGGGGCAGAGCTGTAGAGAACACTGACTTGGAGCAGGGGAGATCTGGGGAGAACAGCTGGGATTGTCTCAGCTCACTTATGCCCAAGACTCCAGAGTTTTATCCTTTTTCGTCAAGTACTAAGGATTCTGGGTATCAGGTTAATAACAAGGGTGAGGCTGTTAGAGGGACAATTAATGAGGAGGCTTTAAAAGTAATTTGGAATTTCTGACCTGCGAAAGCAGCAGTGCAGATTTACACTTTTTGCCTATTCTGCCAGTGTTTTCAGCAGGAAAGGGTACAAGTCTGGCCATGGCTTTGGGACTTACTTCTTTTGCTGTGCTCAGTTTTAAGGGCTAGCAGGAATTGCTGCTTGCTCTTGTTGAGGAATTGTTTTAATAATCATATAGGAGCCTGATAGTAATTGGAAGGAGTTCAGAATTATTTATACTGGGGCTGAAGGTCGGGGTGGTCGTGGTATGTAAGACCTTGCATACGCCACCTAAAGATTTATTCTTAATTTGGTGGGCATTGGAGGGTTTGGGAAGACCCTTGATTGAAGGTGATCAGAGCTGTGCTTTTACAAAAATTGATGCATACATTAGAAGGTGAAGCAGCTGAATGGAAGTACATTCTCTCAACACTACTAAAATAGGTGAGGCTTGATTGCCTCTTTGCATCCCCTTGACCTTTTCCCAGTATCAGTTGGGAAACCTCCTCTTACTTAATGTTCAGTACAAAGCATTATTTCTTTTTCCCCAACAGTATTTGATTGGTGAGGTTAAGAGCTCAAAATTTTGCACATTTACAAAGGAAGGCTTTAATACTAAATCAGTAAGTCAAAAGTCAGTGATAACAACGGAAATATAAAATCTTACAAGTTGTTCCTTAGGTGAGTTTTAAACTGATTGAAAGGATAATTATATTGCAGTGAAGAGATATGTGTATACCTAAGTATCACATAGATATATATTTTGTTATACATATAGACATATGTTTAGAATTATGTACTTGGCTATTCCGTCTCTCATAGTTACCACATATTCTTCTTAGTAACACTAGAGGTCACTCAAGCCCTGTCTTTAGTTTCGCCATTGTCCATCTTTTAAGTTACATCCGAATCTCTGTGGTGGACTTGAGTTTCCATTTATGAATTGTACAGCTCTCCCATCTTAACCTGCTAATGTTAGCTTGTAAGGTTCCCTATTACATTGATAGTTTAATTGACAAATTAACTTGTGTTAGTTTGCCAGATACTGGCACAAATGAGATTTTTCTTCATCTCCTCAATGGTTGATGTCAGCAATAGAGAGGCAGGTTGGTTGATTGAATGCACAGTGGTTCTAATTTCAGAAAAATCAATATTCTAACTATAAGTGTTCAGACTGCATTTCTTCAAATATTGCATGTTCAGTCCTTTAAAATAGGCCCTAATGTTTGTTTTCAATCACCTTTTACCATTTTTCTTAGTCTACAGACATATACTTAGAACATTAGTTTATCTTTGCATTAATTAGGTTGTTCATTCAGCTAGCAATCTTTTATTTAGGCACATTTTGCATGCAAGAAACCAAGTCAGGCTTTGAGAACATGGAGGTGAATAAGACTGAAAATGGTTCAGTGGACTTTTTAATTCATGATTCCTCCTGAACTCTAAAATGTTGTGATGCTAAGAATGGGCTTAGGTTCTCTAAATATAAATTTAGAAAATGTAGGAAAAACAGGATGATTCATCTCCTCCCATTTCTTATCATCCTAACTTCTTCCACCAGGTGCAGTGGGAGGCACCTGTCTATGTATTTCCTTGTTGTGGCGCACAAGTGTTATCTGGGGGTGAATGACTCCTCTGGCCACCTGAACCCGCTGTGGACTCCAACACATTGCTCATCAAAGGAGCCGTCAAGACAAAACATTTTCATATAGGTTTTGTAAAGTGCTTGATGAAATTTTGTTACGGCCCAAGGCTGTTTGCTGAATGTGATAAAAAAAGAGCATTCGTTGGCTTTTCCTTTAGTTTCTCACTGAAAATCTCCTTGGGGATGTGAAGGCCACAGCACTATGAGTAGCAGTTCTCAAATTGAGTATGAATCATCTTGAGGGCTTTAAAAAAATGCATGTTTCTGGGTCTCATCATCCTCATTTCTGATTGAGGTCTGGCTTACTTTTCTAACAGATTCCCATGCATAGCTTAAGCTGTTGGACCTGTGGCTCCTCTTTCTAACCATGGTCTGGGGGGTAAAACACCATTTTTGAAGTTGGGAGGCTCCTCTTCTAGTTTTAGTTTTGCCATAAATTAGTTATGTAAAAATGGAGATGTGGTCTTAACTTTACATCACATTAATATTTCGTACGCGTTGACTTATAAATTCCTTTAAGGTAATTTCAAAATAATTACAGCTTATAATTTATGAGAATTGGTTTTCTTTCTTTCTTTCTTTTTTTTTAAAGATTTTATTTATTATTTTTCAGAGAGAGGGGAAGGAAGAGAGGAAGAGAGGGAGAGAAATATCAATATATGGTTGCCTTTCACTTGCCTCCAGCTAAGGACCTGGCTGGAGACTTGGCCTGCAACCTGGTTATGTTGCCCTGGTTGGGAATCGAATCCGTGACCTTTGGGTTCGCAGGTCTGCGCCTTATCCACTGTGCTACCAGCCAGGGCTGAGAATTGGTTTTCTACATCTTTTCTTCTCACTTTCCCCCATCTTTCCTGGGGCTAATCTAATCTGATTACTTGGAGTTCACTGCAGACACTATGCTTTCCCATACTTGGCTGGCTTGTATGTATGCCATGCCCTAGAATCTTCTTTCCCTGTTGACTTACTAGTTAAATCCTAGTCATTCTTCATCTGACAGTTTAGCAGTTATAACTGTGAACTTCCTCTAATCTGTTCCTACTTCCATTTCCCCTTAATAGAGCTGATTTTTCCTTTTAAGCTCTCCTCATGCTACCTTGATATTGCATGTCATATCAACATAGAGCTCTTATTGGTGCACTGGACAGCTGCCCCCCTCAGAGACCAGAGAGCCTTTTTCATCCTGTGTTACTTAGTGCAGTTCTAGTACAAAGCTAGCATTCATAGCTGTTTAGTGCATGATTAAATCTACATGTGTATCCACTTTCCCTTGTGTATTGTGAGATTCCCCTAGATGGATATTTTGAACATTTCTGCTTTATTTTCATTTTTTAAGGAATACTTTATTGATTATGCTATTACAGTTGTCTCAATTTTCCCCCTTGCCCCTCTCCAACTGGTACCCCTCTTCCCTTCAGCAATGCCTCCCTCCCTTAATTCATGTCCATGGGTAATGTATGTAAGTTCTTTAGCTTCTCCATTTTTTATGCTATTTTAAACATCTCCCCTGTTTTTGTACCTATCAATTATGCTTCTTAATCCCTATACATTTCCCTTCATTCTTCCCTTTTGCCCTCCCAGCTGATAACTCTCTATATCATCTCCGTAACTATGATTCTGTTCCTGTTCTGGTTGTTTCACTTAGTTTGTTTGTTTGTTTGTTTTTTTAGATTCAGCTGTTGATAATTGTGAGTTTATTGTCATTTTAATGTTCATAGTTTTGATCTTTTTAAAAAGTAAGCTTCTTTAACATTTTGTGTAATAAGGGCTTGGTGATGATGAACTCCTTGTCTGGGAAACACTGTATCTGCCCTTCCATTCTAAATGATAGCTTTGCTAGGTAGAGTAATCTAGGTTGTATGCCCTTGCATTTCATCACTTTGAATACTTCTTGCCAATCCCTTCTCGCCTGCAAAGTTTCTTTTGAGAAATCAGCTGATAGTCTTATGGGAACTCCTTTGTAGGTAAATCTCTACTTTTCTCTTGCTGCTTTTAAGATTTTCTCTTTATCTTTAGCCTTTGGCATTTTAATTATAATGTGTCTTGGTGTGGTCCTCTTTGGGCCCAGCTTGTTTGGGACTCTCTGTGCTTCCTGGACTTGTATGTCTATTTCTTTTTCCAAATTAGGGAAGTTTTCTTTCATTATTTTTATTTTTTATTTTTTAAAAAGAGATTTCATTTATTATTTTCAGAGGGAGGGGAAGGGAGAGAGGCAAAGAGGGAGAGAGACATCAATGTATGGTTGCCTTTCACCTGCCTCCATCCACGGACCTAGCTAGAGACCTGGCTTGCAACCTGGTTATGTGCCCTGGCTGGGGAATTGAACCAACAACCTTTGGGTTCTTTCATTATTTTTAAAAATAAGTTTTCAGTTTCTTGCCCTTCCTGTTCTCTTTTTGGTACCCCTATGGTTCAGATGTTGGCACTTTTGGAGATGTCCCAGAATCTTCTCATTCTCTCCTTGTTTTTTTTTTTTTTTGAATTCTTGTTTCTTCATTCTATTCTGGCTATTTATTTCTTCCTTATTTTCCAAATCGTTGATTTGAACTCTAGCTTTCTTCCCTTCACTATTGATTCAATGTGGATTTTTATTTCAACATTTTTGCTTTTTTGAGAAATTCATGTTTTTACATGCTATAGTTCAATTTTAATAAAGGTTAAATAGCATAAAAATGAAAAGGTTAGAATGAGAAGACCTTCTGTGTCTTTCAGTTAAAGTGTCTCCATTTTCTAAGTACAAAACTGACTTTGTATTTTTCATTGTGAAGTTATTATAATTGGATCCCTTTTAACAACAATATTTAACATTTAGAAATGCTTTTGTGCCAGGGAATTCACTAAATACCTTTCAGGGACTCTTGCAATTTTCATAACAATCTACAATATATTATTACTACCTATATTTTATGGGGCAAAATATTGAGGTTTGACTAAGCAAGGTCACTTATTTAGTAGTGAATCTGGATTCATATTCAGCAACTTATATTTAAACAATTATGAGAGGGGAATCACATTTAAAAGTCAATGAAAGTAGGGTACAGTGAGTGTCCTTGTCCCAGGATTAAAATGGAAACAAATTGTCCAGAGCTATACTGAGATGGAATGACTTTGTGAAGTTTTGATAATGTGTCACAGCTTTGTGGCAGGAAAAGCAAGCACACATATGTCACTGGTCCGGTGGCAGCACCCCATGCTAAATAGGAAAGCTGATGTAGTTCTTGCTCAGTTGTTAAGTTGTCAGACTCAGGCTGAAAGGAGGCAGTTACTGTTGTATGAGGCGAGTCTTTCATGCTCATGATGTTTCTAGGACCCTGCTTCTTTAAGGCCAAGAGTAAGAAAACGTGGAGGTTTTGTCCACAGCTGGTGAAACACTTATTTACTTTGTCTCTGTGTCTGCTGCAGTTCTGTGTACTAATAGCACATCTATAAAGAAAGGACTTCAATTCCAGTTGCCTACCTGGAGACTGTGTATGTGGTCAGTTTAATTTGGGTACCACATTATAATAAAATCTAGACTGCAGTTTCATTAGGGACAATATTGTCATTAGGTACTTGAAGACTATTTTTAGCAAGTCTTTCTTAAAATTAATTATTTAGAGAGAGGAATAGAGGGAGAGGGAGAGAAACATCAATATGAGAGAAACATTGTTTGGTTACCTCTTATATGTGCCCAGATTGGGGACTGAACCCACAGCCCAGGCATGTGCCCTGATTGGGAATCGAACCGGCAACCTTTCACCTTATAGAATGATGTCTAACCAATTAAGCCACACTGGTCAGTCATCCAAGGGAAACTATTCTAGAAATTATAACATATTCTGGGTCCAAATACACCTCCTTTTACCACTTAAGTCCAACCCTGAGGCAAAGACTTGATACAGGGAATTTATTGTGGAGATGATCACAGAAAACAGACATATAGGAAAGTGGCGAGAGAGAGAGACAAGAAGGGAAGAAAAACAGTTGAGTGTATATTAATGACTTACTGCTTACAGTTGTCCTGCTGGAAGACAAGGAAGTTGGTATATTCATCCAAAGGCTTTCATCCTTCATAGGTTGACCATTAAATTGGGGCCTACATTTCTGGGTTGCTGGTGCATGAAGCTAATCTACTCCCCAGCTTCAGAGAAAGCAGCACAGACAGGCACCAAAGATGCACGGAACTGTCCACCATTCCAGTGCTGAAATTAGGTAGACCGAGGGGAAATGGCCCATTTGTAGCAAGTGCCTGCTACAGCTTACCTAACAATGATGGCCAAAATGATGAAATCAGTGGCATATGCTATACTGATTATTTTATATATTTATATAAGGTTGCTTGGTATGTTTTGAGAGACTACAATCATGTGAAATGGTATTTTGCATTAAGGTTGGTATTAGTGCCCACCTTGCCATAAAGAAGTTGGCAAAATGCTGATTCCTGGCACACTTTTGAAAGAACCAAAAAAGAGAGCTAAGCCCTCATTTTAACACTCATTAATGAATGAATTTTATTGTAAGTCAGGTCATTTGACTGGAGTAGGTGAGTATAATGCTGGAATGACATGCATTTAATATAACAGCATTCAGAGTTTTTGATTTAAAAATGATCTTATTTCCCATTTATCATTGCAGGAAAAATGTAAAAACCTAATTAAAAATACAAAGACAGAAACTGTATTAACCATAACCTCCCATCTGGAAATAATCATTTCTATTATATTAATATAATTCTTCCCAGTCAAAAATTTTTATGATAGATGTGGTGAGTAGGTACTTTTTTTCTTTTTGCTAACAAATGCTAGTTCCCTATTGAGTGGCAGGTAAGGAAACTAATATTTATTTTATTTTATTTTTTAAATAGTTTATTTTTTTCCACTACCATTTATCCCCCTTAGAGTCTCTTTTACCTCCACGCACAGACCTCCCTGTTGCAGTTACCACACTGTTGCCTGTGTCATATTATTGAATGCTTTTTATTTGCTGGAGGTCAAGTTGAACATCCCACACACCTTCCCTAATCCATTAGCTGCTGCACTGCTGGCTTTGAGGAAGCCACCATCCAGCCCCAGAGGTCAGTGCACGTGTGTTGGCTATTGCCCACAGCCTGTCTCCAGTCATTGAGAGAATGCTTTGTCTTCTGTGGGTCCCAAGTGAGCAAGTCAGAAAGGTTAAGGGCAGCCTGGGAAATGCTGAGAAGTGTTTTTCTATTGAAAATGAAAATGGAATAGAGAGAGGAGTGGGAAAAAGGGAAATGTATTAAGCAAAGCCATGGGAAACAACTTTCTTTAAATTTCTTTTCCTCCCAGCCTTGTTATGTCTGTTTTTTAGGTCTGCTTGTCCAAATGACTAGGCAGATTCTCTCAATTAAAAACCATCATTTACAACCCTGCTCATCCCAACCATATAAATAAGCTTCCTTTGGGTTTGTCAGACAGGCATTCGCTCCGCATCATCATCTGTGTTTTGACAAGATTACTGGAGATTAAAACAGTTCTGCCATACTCCCAGCTCCTTCAAAATGCTTTCTTTCTCCTTTTATCTTTGATTCATTGGTGTAAATAAATAAAACCTGCCCTACCCTGTCCTGCTTCTCCTCCAATTCAGGATTTTAATTTGAAAATGGTTATTTTTAGCCTTGTTCTCCACTGTGCCCGAGCTACGTCCTCCGCAGGCAGGCTGCTGATTGCAGATAACACAGCTGGCTTCAGGGGTGGCTGGCGCAATCTGCAAACATGGCAGATAAGAGTGATTGAAAAGTGGGCTGCAGCTGCCAGAGACCCCTCCCTAGGCCTAGGGAACAGCCATCCTAAAGGGTTTGTTCTTTAGGGTGATGTTTTTCAACCCCACCCTATGGGGTGGGTTGGGTGGGGAGGAAGATATTATAAACTATCCCTTCTTGGGTGGTCTTGCAACTCAGGGGTGGGCTGAGAAATCATAATTTTAGAAAACTGGGGACTCAGGGGTCAGAGAAAGAGCTGTTTTTGAAACTGTGCAGAATCAAAGTCAGGAGGTATCCAGGAGGTAGCCACATCAGAGGTGTCCAAATTGAAGCTTTCATTGACCATGAAAGTGGGAGTCCGTATCTGTGGGACATAGGTCACTGTACATGCATTTTGCTCTGCTTGCAGGATTTTTCTTTTAACTGGTTATTATTGTTATTTAATTATATATTCAACATAAAATTGAATGTTACATATTCAATCACACATTATATATCCAAATATATATGTGAACACTTACCATCTGCCAAAAACTTCTCTAAGCTGTTCAACAAATACTAAACAATTATTTAAAAAATTTTAAAAATCCTCACCTGAGGCTATATTTATCAATTTTAGGGAGAGAGGAAGAGACAAACATTGATCTGAGAGAGAAACATCAATCGGTTGCCTCCTATACATGCCTTGACAGGGGATCAAACCACAACCTAGCTATGTACCCTGATCAGGGATGAACCCACAGCCTTTTTGGTACAGAGAGTGATGCCCCATCTAACTGAGCCATCCAGCCAGGGCCCAAACAAAGAACTTTTTTAAGCAATCCTTTGAGTTAGGTTCTGACATTATTCTTATTTTACAGATGAGAATGAGGCATGGAGGGATTAAATAAGTTGCGCAATGTCATAATCCTCATATATATTAAAATAAACAGGAGTTTTTAGACCTATTGCTAAAAATTAATATTTCTAACTTTTCTTGAATATTTGGAGCTGCTGATGAATATGGCATTCTCCTTAGGGCAATGTTTAGAGTCTTCACATATCCCTATTCTCTATACTTAGTTGACTTTTAAAATTTTCATTTTCCTTACTCCTGTCAGTAGTTGAGAAAATAATAGCTGAGATCGATCCGTAGTTTTCCAGGATAAACCTTTCAGATTAGGTTTAGCAAAAGGAGGGGTTGGTAATGGCAACAGGTGGTAGAGGAAACCCTGAGAAAATGCTTGGAGTCCAGTGGTCCCAAACACCCTGTCACCCACCTGGGTAGTGATTGCAGTCAGTCATCGATTCAGAAGTATGTAGAAGGTGACTAAAACTGAGCTACAAAGTGAGGACCCAAGTCTGGGTGAAAACTGAGCAGAATTTCACGCCTTTGGGACAATGATGCTGCCCATCAATGACCCTCATACATTCTAAAGAGGAGGGAACATTGAAAGTTGTCCTATCTGGGGAGTCAGCTCTGGGGTGGTGGGTCTTGTTCTGAGAGCATGAGCTGACATTCTCCAGGCGGGAGTAGGATATCACTTATGGTGGTGAAGGTGATGCCCTGAAAACAGAGCTTTCCCGGGGGAGAGTAGGAATAGCTAGCAGTACCCACAGAGCTGGAGAGAGCAGGGCAGGTGGGGGAGATGAGTGGAGGACACATTTTGGAGGTGAGGGGACTGGGGCATGCTGGGTTGGGGGACTCATCAGCTTCATCTGTTAGCTGAGGCATTGGTTTCTGAATCCCTGTTCTCTTCATTTTGAATGTGGGGGGTGTGGGAAAGTGCCAGCCCCATAGTTTTGTCACAAGACTTAGTTGTGATGTTACAGGTAATATGCTTGGCAGAGAACATGACACATTGTAATTGCTCAGCAATATGGCTATTATGTCATATTAAGTCTTTGTTCTATAGTTATTGGTGTTAACAATAATGAGGAGGTCAATGGTATTTTTATTATTGTTAGTAGAAATTATACATGGTGCCCGCCAGGGGAAGAGAAAACTGGTTGTTTCTATAAGTGAGCCTCACATGAAGATCTAAATAGCACAGCCATGGATAAAATAATGTACAGTGTAGTAACCCCGAGATGGTGGGCACTGGAGGGAGCCCATAAACAGCAGAGAAAAGCAAATAGAACAGGGGAAAAAAACACTCTAAGATGCTTTGAGAACATTTCTTCCTGCTAGTAAAATGTGGCAAAAATATTTCTATGACCTCTATATTTGATTGGAATACAGGTGAAGAGATAAAATTCTGGTTTACATGGGTGATTGAAAATTTCTTTCTCCTATCTGAAGTCAAGCTAGAATCTGAAGTTCTAATTCCAGTTATAATTCTTTTTATAGCCCCCATGACTCAGAAATAATTTAATTCTTTGTGTGAATAATTCAGCTCGGTTTTAGGACCAGGGTGATGTCCTAAAAGAAAACAAAGCAAGGGCCTCCTGCTAGAACAGCTCCATGGCCCTGTCAATAATTGTCATCTGGATCTGCCCCATTTTACCTTTCTTAACATCTGATTTTATTGATCTCACGAAAGATTGAGAACTCTCCCTGTTATCTGTTCTCTCACCCTCACTTTCCATCAGTTCTCCCCTCCAGGAGACATAAGAGGTTGAGGAGCTAAAAGGAAACAAGCCAACCCTTGTATAGTATACCTAAATTTTGGTTCAGAGAACTTTCCTTTTTACTCTCCCTCTGAAACTGTTGAAAGCTACAGGCTCCTTGTTTAAGTTGGAAACTAAGGGGAAATGTCTGCTTTTTTTGTTTTCCCCTTGTTGGCATTTATTAGTTCTTCTACCTATAACAGTGTCTGGAGACTCCTTTGCAAGTAAATCTCCTCTATTATACCAGTAGTTGACCGCCCCCTTCAGGTCCCAGGGTGGCCAATGACCAGCCTGACCAATCACTTCATCTGATCTTGGAGCTACAGTGTTTTCTTTAGGGATGGGCACATGCCCCAGTCGATCCAGTCAGAACTAATATTTGGATGTTCACTGGGGAGATTGAAGAGAAGTTGTCCTCTTTTGCGATGGTCTTATAACAGTAGTGAAGGTGAAAGACTGAAACTTGTAGAGATCTTGTTTGAGCATGAAACACACAGAGAAGAAAGCAGAACCAAGGCGTGAGGAAAGAAAGAGAGGGGGGTGGGTGGGCGGGAGTGAGACAGAGAGAGGGGCAGGAGGAAGGAGAGAGAATGAACAGATAGGGTGGGGGAGAGAGGTCGGTGATCTAAAATCACCTCTACTATTGGCCTGTTTATATTTGATTCAACAACTTCCTTGTTTTGCTCAAGCCAGCTTGAGTTGAATCTTCATTAGCTTGCAAGTAAATGTATGTTCACAACCCTCTGGGTCTCAAGCAAAGCAAAACCTTTGAAATTGGTCTGTTAACTCAAAAGGAGGAAGACAAAGAAAGGAAGGCATGGAATCGAGTGGCCTAGAAATGTAAAGATTCACAAACATTCACACAGATGGGCTGGCTAACCTGGGTTGGGTTCACCCTGGGTGTGACAAATGGCATGTGTGAATCGAAAGGGATGAAGGAAAAGGTTGCAAATCTTGACAATGACACTTTGTGGCCAGAAAGCCCTCGTATGATAACCGAAGCCACACTTCCTGAAGGTGTGTGAAAAATGATCAACTTTGAATTCATGATCCCATCAAGTTGTATATCCTAGTCTCCATTTTCTGTAATCTTATACACTCTCAGTAAAGGCAGTGGTAATTTGTAGTAGTGAGGTTTAAGAAAAAATATTTTATTTATTTTTAGAGAGAGGGAAGAAAGGGAGAAAGAGGGAGAGAAACAGCAAGGTGCATGAGATACATCAATAAGATTGCCTCTCACATGCCTCCCAACTGGGGATTGGCCCAAAATCCAGGCATGTGCCCTGGGAATCAAACCAGTGATCTTATTTTTATTTTTAAAAAAGATTTTATGCATTATTTTTAGAGGGGGGGGGAGGAGGGAAGAAAGGGAGAGAAGCATCAATGTATGGTTGCCTTTCACCTGCTTCCAGCTGGGGACCTGGCTGGAGACCTGGCTTGCAACCTGGTTATGTGCCCTGACTGGGAATGGAGCCAGCGACACTTGGGTTTGCAGGTCAGTGCTCAATCCACTGAGCCACACCAGCCAGGGCAGCAGAGAATTTTAAATATTTATGACTGGAAAATAGGAGCACATGGAGCAGGAGGACTGGTAGAAGATAAGCACTTGCATCTCTGCCTATTTCCCTTCCCAAGCTTGATATCGGTTACTCCAAATAATCACCATGTGAAGTTGCTTACCAGAAATCCCTAAGAGCAGGAATCAGTGCTTTTCGAAGGTGACTTTCCAGGTTCTAGCACACTTCCTGGCACACATTAGGAGCTCAATACATATTTGGGGCAGGAATGAACTTCCTTCTCACATAGTCTTGTGTATATGCACTTCTGCCACTCGAATTCTCCTTCTTCAGGATGCTATTTTTATTTCAAACTCCACTTAGTTATTCCTGTCTCTGTCTACTTCTCACATAAATAAAGAGGTGTGTGTGTGTGGGTGGGGCAGGTGGATAAAGGGGACAGTTCTGCTTTCTTATGAAAAGAGGAACTCAGTGCTGGTGGCCAGAGCCAACTGATTCTTAATGAAATGAAGCACAGAATTGAGTTGGGGTGCATTTTTTCCAATCCAAAAGCCTTCTTCCCTTCCTGCACGATGATTGTGTCTCTTTCAGCATGGGCACAACGTGGGCAGGGAGAGACACGCTGCTCCGCTCCACTCTGCAAGGACATAAAGGGAGCCGGAGCACCGAATGCTTTGTGATGAGGCAGGAGCCACTTGTTAGCGCAAGGGGGCATCACCGATCACAGAAGACTGCCCAAATGGAGAGGATGGGATCACAGGCAGCCGTTCTTTCAGCCGCAGAAACTTCCACTCCCTCAGGAGCAGGAAAGAAGCCAGTAGGGATGATTAGCCAGTGATAAGGATGAAGAGCAGCTTGAGATGCAGTCAGTGTGCAGAAATGACTCAGCAGGTCCCCCGTGGCTCTGCGACCAGTCTGAGTGGTTCATCACCTGGAACCTGCCAAGAGCCGGAACAGTGATTTATCTGTGGCAGTGGACACTGGCCACCAGGTACCCTGCTTATACCCACTTATTCGTTCACACCTTCAACAAAAACATGGCGCTCCCTCTACACACCAACCTGCCTGCTAGATGGGGGATTTGTCCGGGATGAAGATGGTCTCTTTCGCTGGAGGAGCTCCTGACTTAATGGAGGAAAATGACACATGATACCAGAGTAAAGCCCCTATAACTGGTAGCTGTTATTTCCATGTGCTGCAGACCCAAGCAAACACTTACTAGTGATTATTTCATGGAATAACTCTAGGAGGTAAATTCCATTTTCCTCCCTGCTTTTTAGGTGGCAAGCAATAAATGGTCAACATTATCCCCAAGCCAGCAGCAAAGCTGATGTTTGAATACATGGGGTTAAGAAGGGACCACTAAATGCTCTAAAAACATAGGAGTGTTTCCTCTGGAAATAGGAAAATGTTATCAAATGCATATTTTTTGGTTTGGGTCTTCCAGTATAATAAAGAGTTCGCCTGATAGAAAAAAACTGACAAAAGGTCATTTCAGCATTTGTAGTGTAGGGGTGGGAATGGCATAAGAAACACTTCTGGATCCTTTGGCGAAGCCCAGTTAGATAATAATTTTCATTAAACTGGCTATTTTGATAATCTGATTTAGATTTGCTTTTATGGCTTTAAGCAATATACAATGGTTTTGGCTTGAGTGTGAGCTCATTTTACGGACCTATTTTCTTATCGAGGTGTAGCTGATGTACAGTATTAGATATTTGTGCTCATTGTGAAATGATCACCGTAGCAAGTCTAGTTAACATCTATCAGCATACATAGTTACATTTTTTTTCTTATGATGAGAACTTTTAAGGCCCAACTATAGAGTGTTAACTGTAGTCACTGTGCTGTGACTTATTTTATAACTGGAAGTAACACACACACTCACCACCCTCTAGTTGAGCTTTAAAATAGTATTCTCTTTTAGAAGAGGGTGTACTCAGCCAACATAAAGGGCACACCTCAAGTTCCCAGCTTAGGTAATAGGGGGACCTATGCCACTGGACTCTACAGGACACCTACTACTTTAGGCCACATTACCAAGATAGGGAGTCACAGCAGCTCTACCTAATACATAGAAACAAACACGGGAAGGCTGCCAAAATGAGGAGGAAAAGGAACATGGCCTACATGAAAGTACAGATCAAAACTCCAGAAAAATACCTAAACAAAATCTATCAGATGCAGAGTTCAAAACACTGGTTATAAGGATGCTCAAGGAAGTTAGTGAGGACCTCAGCAACATAAGAAAGAACCAGTCAGAAGTGAAGAATACACTAATTGGAATAAAGGACAATTTACAAGGAAACAATAGTCGAGTGGATGAAGATGAGACTCAAATCAATGATTTGAAACATAAGGAAGCAAAAAAACAAACAAACAACTGATTAAAATAATAAGAAGGAAAAAGAACAAAAATGAGGGTAGTATAAGCAGCCTCTGGGACAACTTCAGATATTCAACATTTGCATCATAGGGGTGCCAGAAGGAGAAGAAAGAGAGCAAGAAATCGAAAATCTATTTGAAAAAAGAATGAAAGAAAACTTTCCTAATTTGGTGAAAGAAATAGACATGCAAGTTCAAGAAGCACTAAGAGTACCAAACAAGATGGATGCAAAGAGCCCACTCCAAGACACAGCATAATTAAAATATCAGGAGTTAAAGATAAAGAGAGAATCTTAAAAGCAGCAAGAGAAAAGAAGTTAGCTACTTACAGGGGAGTTCCCCTTAGACTGTCAGCTGATTTTTCAAAGGAAACTTTGAAGGCTAGAAGGGATTTGAAAGAAATACTCAAAATCATGAAAAGCAGGGACATACAGCCAGAATTGCTCTACCCAGCAAAGCAATCACTTATTTTTATTTTTAGTTACTTTATTTTATTTTATTTTTTTAAGATTTTATTTTATTATTTTTAGAAAGAGGGGAAGAGAGAGAGGCAGAGAAGGAGAGAGAGATCAATGTATGGTAGCCTTTTACCTCTCTCCAGCCTCAGACCTGACTGGAGACCAGGCTTGCAACCTTGTTATGTTGCCCTGGCTGGGAATCGAACCTTCGACCTTTGGGTTCACAGGCTGGCACGCTATCCACTGTGCCACCAGCCAGGGCTTATTTTTTATTTTTATTTTTAAAAAGAGTTTATTATTTTTAGAGGGAAGGGAAGGGAATGAGGCAGAAAGGGAGAAAAACACCATGTATAATTGCCTTTCACCTGCCTCCAGCTATGGACCTGGCTGGAGACCTGCCTTGCAACCTGGTTATGTGCCCTGGCTGAGGAATCAAACCAGTGACCTTTGGGTTTGCAGGCTGGTGCCTTATCCACTGAGCTACCACCAGCCAGGCTGCAATCATTTATTTTTTAAAATATTTTTATATATTTTATATATTTTGTTTTGCATTTCATTTTTAATTTTATTATATTTTCTCCCATTACCATTTAGTTCCCTTATACCCTCCTCTCCCCAGAAATCACCACACTGTTGTCCATGTCCATGAGTCCTTTTTCCTTCTTCAAACTATCGTTTAGAATCAAAGGACAGATAAAGAACTTCCCAGACAAGAAAAAACTGAGGAGTTCATCATCACCAAACCATTATTATGTGAAATGTTAAAGGGACTTATATAAGAAAAAGAGGATAAAAACTATGAACAATAAAATGGCAACAAACATATCTGTCAACAATTGAATCTAAAAAAAAAAGGAAACAAGAACAGAGACAGAATCATGGATATAAAGAGCGTTTTGATGGTTGCTAGATGGGAGGAGTGTGGGGGATGGGTGAAGAGGTGAGGGGATTAAGAAGTACAAATAGGTAGTGACAGAATAGCCATGGGGATGTACAATATAGGAAATGGAGTAGCCACAGAACTTACATGCATGACCCGTGAACATGAACAATGGTCAGAGGGACTGCTTGAGTGAGTGCTGGGTACTGGGTAAAAGGGGGCATAGGGAGAAAAATTGGGACAACTATAATAGCATAAGTGATAAAATATGGTAAAGAAGACTATTTTCTTTCTTTATATTTAAAAAAAAATATTTTATTTATTATTTCCATCGAGAGAGGAAGGAAGAGAGGCAGAGAGGGAGAGAGACATCCATGTATGGTTGCCTTTCACCTGCCTCCAGCTACGGACCTGGCTGGAGACCTGGCTTGCAACCTGGTTATGTGCCCTGGCTGGGCATCGAACCAGCGACCTTTGAGTTCACAGGCCGGCACCTTATCCACTGTGCCACCAGCCAGGGCTAAGACTATTCTCTTTTAGAAAATAGCATGGCTTTACTCTCTCCTGTTATACCACTTTGCCTTCCCATATAATTCTCCCTTCCACATTTGTATGTTTCTTATCACACCCCCAGTAGATGACAACTAAATACGAGTGAATACATCAATCCTCTAAACACAAACTGACGCTCTTTTTCACAGTGTGCATTTATAGGTAGAAAGAGCAGATTGCAAACACCCAATGAATAGAATCCATTTCTCGCCACCAATGCTTAGGAGTGGCTGAAATTTAGCTATTCAGGGCTGCCATGTCAGTGGCTATTGGGACCTCATCTTCAATTCCCATTTTCCATCACAGGGATCATATCATCTGCTTTCATCAGTTGTTCTTCTCAGACATGCCACCGCAGACAAAACTGGACATGGAAGCAGGCAGCACTGTCTGGTTAGACTCCACATCCCTGGGAGTTCCACCCACCTGTCCTTTGTCATGTAAGTTGAAACTTCTTCTTTTTGTTTATTTTTTGCATGATTAGCCCTAGACCAGAATATGAGAACAGCACAGTTGGGAATATGGGAAAGAAGGCCAAGTTTTTGCTTTTGTCCAGAGAGGACTCATTTGTCTATGCTTTCTGCAATTACTCATAATTCTTAGCTGTGAGGTCGTGACCTATTTAGGAACAGAACACGATTATCTGTAATCTATATCTGAATGTAAATCTAGCTTCTCATAACCTCTGAGGATTTGGCAGCTACCATGGTAATTGAATCAGAACTGGCATTTTTGTGTTTGATAAAAATATTCTCTGGCTCAATGATTACATCTCTGGTCCAGTGGATAATAGTATTGCTTTGGCACTAATGAAATCAGATAACTTTTCAGCTTGAAAAGAATCTTTAAGATAGCCGACTCCAATCTCTTTTTAATTTCCCCAGAATGTGCCTCAGTTTACTCTTGTGTCCCCTTCCTGTCAAGGGTCACCAAGTTTCACATGGTAGAGATAGTGTGGCCCTTGGTCCTCTGGTCCTGAACCTGTGGAGGAATTTGGTATTCAACGGATGGCGTTCACTTTCTCCTGCATATAAAAATTATTATTTTCTACCACCTTCACAAAAGGTTCTAAAGACAAGGTGTCCTGTAAGTCAGGGGTGGAGAGTGTGGGCACAGATAGAATGGAAATGGGTTGGGAAGTGGACCCAGAGTCTTGACCTTGTGTAGCTCTCTACTTAGTCTGAGTGTGAGGTCATTGCTTGAATGACCTAGAGATGCTGAAATTCTCCTTTGTTCCGGGACCGAGACCACAAGGAGAGATTTTATTGTAATTCTCCTCTTCTGGCAATAATGAAAATGAAATACTAAGAGCTTTTCATTACAGGCCTTAGGGAAATACGCAAATATGTTACAACTCTCTAAAATATGTCCTGATTAAATATCTCATTTCTTCACTTCCATAATCGGGAGATAATAGACCAACTGATTGTGCTAAATGGATTCCAGCTAGCCTCACTATCTTGTTCCATCAAGGGGAATACTTATTTCTCCATTGTGTCATCTTTGTCTACAAATGATAACTCATTCTTACTATTCAAAGTAAGTTTTTAAAAAAGAGAAAAGATCTAATGATCAAAGCTTTATTTCTGATTTATATGTGAATGTCTATATAGACATGTTGAAAGTGTATTTTTTTGATTAGAGAGATTAAGGAATTTTTGCATTCTTCATCATGATTTTCTTTTTTAAATTGGGGGGGGGGTAAACTTATAGTAATCATGTGCATTTTTATGAGCAGAAGTAAGTAAACATTATAAAAAAGTTAGCACTAATTCCTGATTTACTAACACAATATTGTGATTTGTTTTAAACTCCCAAATACCTCCTACGCCAAATCCCTGGGTAGAAGAGTTCAGTTAATTAGACAAATAAGGACAGAGCACTTACCATATGCCAAACATTGTGCTAATGTCTGAGTATAAGGGGTAAACAAGTGTAGTTTCTCTGTGGCAGGTGGCAAGACCACTGTTTTTGTGTGCTTGTCTGTCTTGTTTCATGCATTATATGTTAAAATATAGATGAGGTTTTGGGCCTGGAGAAGTGCTCTTTATATGGAACGAGCAGGCAAGATCTTTCCAAATAGCCTGGGTGGGATTTTGAAGGATCTCCATCCCGGGTTTGAAGTTCTCCATGCAGCAGCAGGGAAGGTGGAGTCATTCCAGACAGCGGGAACAGCATGTGCAAAGAAAGGAAAGTTTAAAAAAAAAATTGCATCACTTTTAAGGGCCAGTAGAAATACTTTCAGATTTGCTGGAGCATGAAGGAACAGGAGGTTGGAAAGATCAATATGGCTCCAATTATGTAAACCTGTGTAGACCAGTCAAGGAACTTGACCGTTATCTTAGAAGGGGAACCAATAAAGGGAGCAAGGAAAAGAAAAATGCAGCGAGTCCCTCACAAGACCTTAGTTTCCCTCCTGTCCAGAGCTTTGCAGCTCAGCCCCAGGACCCAGGTGACCATCCCTCAGAGGATGCCTGCCCTCACTCATTAAGACCGACGCTTAATCTCAGCTGACAACGTCAATGTCAGAAGCAGAGCTTGGAGCTGGCCCGTGTTTCAGTAGAGGAGCCTTTGGAGCTTCCACAAACCGGCTCCATAAACCATCTTGCTGGGAAACACAGAGCTTGCTATTTAGAAGGGTTTTAGCTAGCAGAGCCACAAAGTCCCAGCATCTGGCCACTGACTAACTCCACAGTGAAATGTTGAAATGCAGCTCTTAGCTCCCAGAAAGCAAGTAGGCTTCTATTTGCATGCAAATTGCTGCCATTCAGGTGCGAATGTTCTGCCAGATGGGAGAATTTGGGACAGGGCCACCGTCCTTGCAAAAGGCCACCAGGCATCCACCCCTGCTGTGTGGCTCATTCTTATGTCCCACATCACTCCCTGGGGAATAATCATTGTACTAATGGGTGTCAAGGAAAGGAAATGTCATCATCTAGCAAACAAAATACTACTAATCAGCAAATCGAGCCAGAGATATTGAGAAGAATACCAGGGTACATGGTAAATTGATAGACCAAGAAAACTCCCTGGAACTTGGAAAGGGTACAGAGGAGCGAACGCACCTTTCTAAGAAAACCTTGTGGTTGCAGCCATGTAGCGATTGGGGCGGATGCTTGGATTTCAACTATAGCTCTGCCTCTTACTAGCCAGGAGACTCCAAGTGGGGAGTTTAAACTTCCTAAGTGTCAGCTCTCTCATCTGTAAAGTAGGGGGTGATTGAATTTAATCCTCTCCTGATCCTACAAGGTAGGTCTGATTTGAGTAGTTTAACAAATTCCCTGATACACAGTGAAGTTATGGAAGCTGGTTAAATTAAATTTATTTATCCACATGGTAGCTAATGCTGCTCTGTGAACACCGACTCACTGATCTGATTTCTCCAATAAAAAGAAGCTCCTAAGGACAGAAACCATGTCTTCGTTCCTTATTATCAGCAGTTTGCCTTGCGGTCTAACACTTGCAGGTGTTCAACCAATAGCTGTTATATGCACACCTATTTTAATCTTTAGTAGTACATGTGGTTCTGTTATTTATTTCTCTTTCTCCTTCTTCATATCTTCATCTCCTCTATCATCATCATCTTCATCTTCATCCCTGTTGTTACCTTTTATCCTTTCTACTTCCAGGGACAAAGGAAAGGAATTTGTCCCGGAAGGATTCACGCAGATGACATGGAAAGCAACACTGCAGATGATCAGATGTCCTTTAGGGATACTTGCTGGCTTGTGGATCGTTGATATTTTTTATTTGAATCTCTAGATCTACTTCTTACCCTCTCCCAGCCCTACTCCACGGTGTAGTTTTCTGCACTTGGTCTAGTTGTTTTTTGCCCCCTTATGCTATGGTGTAGTTACTCACACACTGCTTAGGCCACCATGAGGTGGTGGCATCCTTCCTGCCTGCCTACCCCTGCCCCTGTCCCTTTCCCCTGTCCCTGATGTTGCTGGGACATTTATATTTTCCTGCACGTTACCCTGGAATTCCTCTCTCTAATCTCCAGGACCCACCTCTCCCTCTGGTAGATTAGAAATCCCTAGCCCATGTTTGTGTGCGGCTATTTCCTGGGGGAGAAAAATCCAGGGCCTGTTCAGACACAGTTCTTTGCTTTCTACACCCAGGTTCATCCTCCTCTGAGTGTATCCTGCTGGTGAGTGAGCTCGAGTACATTGACCCACGGCTTGGCATTGCTCTTTCTCCACTACCTGTTTTGGGGAGCAAGCCAGAGCCTTTCCTTTTTATTTTTGGTTATTTTTTCTCTTGCTCCTCTTACTGCCTGCTGGCTACATTGAGGTTCTTTCTAGTTCAGCAAATGTCTTATATTTCCGGCTATTTACTGACGTAGAAAAATGTTAGTTTCTTTCCCAGGGGGCTTCTGGGCCTAAGGCAAAACTGTGGCCAGCTTTCTCTCCAGGTGTCTCTGAAATTTTGGAATCACTACGTGAAGGTTAAGGTTGATTTTTATGGTCAAGACAGCTCTTCCTCATTTCTTCAAGATTGTTTTCAAGCAAGGTATCCTATCATTTAGCCAGTTAGACCTTTGAAATTCATAATGATATCTCATATTTGTTGCTTTGAGATGCTTTTTAAAAAATGTTTTCTTTTTCCTTTCTTTTTAATTTATTATTTTTTCAGTTGAAATTTGCATTCAATATTATTTTGTATTAGTTTCAGGTGTACAGCTACATGGTTAGATAACTGTAAATTATATAGCATTCCTCCTGATATTTCCAATACCCACCCAGCACCAGACATAGTTATTACAAAATTATTGACTATATTTCCTGTGCTGTACTTTGTACTCCCTATGACTGTTTTGCAACTATCAATATGAGCTCAATACCCTTACCTTTTTCACCCAGTCCCCCAACCCCGCTCCCCTCTGACAACCATCTGTCTGTTCTCTCTATGAATCTGTGTCTCTTTTATTTGTTAATGTATTTTGTTCTTTAGATTCCCCATATAGTTGAAATCATCTGGTATTTGCCATTCTCTGACTGGCTTACTGCACTTAGCGTAATACCCTTTAGGTCCATCATGCGTCACTCATGGTAAGATTTCACTTGTTTTTATGGCTAAGTAATATTCCATTGTGTAAATGTACCACAGCTATGTAATCACTCATCTACTGATGGGCATTTGGGTTGTTTCTATAGCTTGGCTATTGTAAATAATGCTGCAGTGAACATGGGGGTGCATATATGTTTCTACTTTCACCTCACTTAATTCTTAAGTAGGAAAAGAAGGGCTCGGAAGCTAGGAGTATTTAAGTGGCAAGATCCATTGTAGATAATTAGACTTTCAGGATCAGAATTTCTGGACTCAAAGCTTGCCTGCTATTCCAAACTGCCTGTCAGTTAGGATCCAAATGGAATTCTAGGACCATTTAATAATTAAGCTTTTCTTTTTTTAACATGGGGACTGGGAAGACTTGCTCAACTAACTTATTACCAGCTACAAACAGCTCTTCCACCATCTGTTGAATGAGAGAGACTTACTCATACACCTAAAACAAGATATGCTTGTTCTTTATAAAGAAGTACATAAAAAGGAAATCTGAAACTTTTGTATAAACTTTTTGAGGGAATCACAGCTTGAGAACCCCCAAAATATGCCCAGAGATTTCCACAAGTTCATTTGAAAATATGTTCACTTAAGAAAACTGGATTTTTATTGCATGAAATTGTATTTGGAGACTCATTTCTGCAAGAGACAGTTTCTACTTTGAAACTAGTAAGTTATACTTTGAGATTATCAGAAAAATGAAACATAACTTTGAAGAGGAGTCTCAGAGACAGTATCGGTTCCTGAATATACATTCTTGTGTCACAGTTTGAGAAATGTCATCATAGATAAACTCTACCCATACAAGAACAATTCACCTCATTGGAGGAGTCAGAAAGAAGGTGATGTTTACCATGAATCGCTGAAGAATGAAAATAGAGTAGAGGGGATGAATATGGGGGGATGAGGGAACAGCAGTCACTCATAACAGCAATCATTTTTTGAGAGCATACGGTATCATGGCCAGAGCTTATTCACCTATCCATGTTTTAAGATGTGACATGTTTTAGGAAGTGTGGACAATGGTCTATGGCTGGACTGGGGTGTGTGTTATTGGGGGAATGACCAGAGAGAAGGTTGATATAAGAGATCCGTTTTGAAGGACACTAACCTAGATTAGTCCTACTTCCTTAGCATAAATTCGTAATACTGTAGACTTGGGTTGGCTGTGATTGAGAAGAAGGACAGGCAAAGTTTGAAACGTGAAAGAGATCAATAAGAAGCAGTGACAATTATTGACCCATATCTGTTACTTGAATCAGTTTCTTGCGCGTATCTGTTTCTAGTACCATGTTACAATTATTTTTTCTGAGAAACGTGTTTTCTTTTTCAATATAGCCTTACTTGAACACTTTTCATACAATCACTTGTATGTTCAAAGTTGTACTTTATGGTTAATAAATTTGAAATGGTTGAGACTTTCAATTATAACAATAAATGAAAAAAATAAAGATATGAATTCCTAAAACTGAGATACAGATTCTGGAATTTACCACAGCCCATATTGATAGCAACAGAAAAAGAATCTGAAAGTTAAAACCTACTAGATTCAGTTAAGGAACTAACTAAACTTAAAAGGAACAAAAAATATCTCATCATTCACTCTTCTGATCACCCTAAATTTACACATTAATTGTGCTTGATGGCAGAGACCTCTTGCTTAAACCCACTCCTCCTGACTGTCTCAGTGACCCATTTCCTCTCATTTCATATGCCAGGAAAAGCCTACTGGCTCTACCATCAGAATGGCTTCTGAGCCTGTGGGCTTCATCATCATCATCATCATCATCATCATCATCATCATCTTTTCCTAGGTTAATAAAAATGGACTCCCTGCTTCCACACAGCAATGCCGACTGCTGCATGGATACAGATGGGTTCCTTGAACACTCACCTAGCCAGGAAAGCCTGTTTTACAAGGGGCCTGCCCTCTAGAAGATAATTCTGATTTTTGTTTTTTTTGGTCACCCCTCATATAATTGTGTGAAAAATCAGATATCTTCATACATGTAGCAGTATACAAAAGTGTTTAAGAGAAATTTCTAGGAGACTTTAATCTGTAAATATTATCTCCAGTGACTTACTAGGGATTTTGCTAAGAATTTAAGCAAAAGGATTAATTATTCTATTACCATTTTAGAACCTCTCAGGTAATTTTGAACCTTGATGGTGTGGGAATGATTGTCAAAGGCATTAGAATAAAAAAGAAGTCAGGAGGGATTTTTTTCCCCTAGTGATAAACTTTTTGAACTATTATCCAGTTAATTTAGAATACTTTAAAAAATGACCCACTTACTATTCTCCTTGTATGAATATTCTGGTAATACCTAATAGGAATGTCAAGGAACAGTTTTTCCTGATTGAAAGCATAACTTTGCCTTTTCTTAACCTCACCCTGTTACTCTTACTTACATTCCTTACTCATGTTAAATAGTCACTGTCTACTCTCATCCTTGCACATTCAGCTTTGTTCCTGGAATTGGTGAACTGGATTAAATTCTTCTGTCTCTCTCTTGGCTTTGCCCTTTTCTTCTTCTTCTTCTTTTTCTCCAGTTGAACTCCAAATTCCAGGAGTTCAAGTGCTCAGTTCTCAGCTCACAGCCCACCTCACAGCCGGGATGCATCAAAGCCTGCTTCAAATCATATGTAGCTAAGGTTTGCTCCAATTTCTGGTCATGCCAGGTGTGGTGCCTGCTGCTCTTACTTCACCCATAGCTGTCCTGTGAGATGGTCATCCTTACCCTCATTTTACAGATGAAAAAATGGGATCAGATGGAAGACCTGGATTTGAACCTTAGAGCTGTCTTACCCACGCCAAACCCAAGGGTCTTTCCGTTCCACCATCTAGCAGTAAGTCAGAATTCTCTTTGGCAGCCACTTCACATTATGAGTTCTAATTTACTACTCACTTGATTGTTTTCCCCCAGCTGAATTGAGATACAATTAACATGCAACATTTTGTAAGTTTAAGGTGTACTGTGTATTGATTAGATATACTCATATCTGGCAAAAATGCTACCAACTGCATCATATTACGTAATTACCACTTCCTTTTTGTGGTGAGAATATCTAAAATCTATTCTCTTAGCATCTTTTAAGTACATAAAACAGTGTTGTTCACTATTATCACTATACTTTACATTAGATCCCCAGAACTTAATTCATTTTATAGCTGGAAGTTGTTACTCTTTGACCAGCATTTCCCCTTTCCCTTCCATCCATAGTTCCTGGTAACTACCAGTCTAGTGTTTGTTTTTCTGAGTTCAGCCTTTTTAGATTACACATATGTCAAATTATACTTATTTGTCTTTCTCTGTCAGACTTATTTCATTTAGTACATACTCAAGGTCCATCCATGTTATTGTACATGGCAGGATGTCCTTTCTCATGCAGATACAAAACCTTCGTTATCCAATTATACAACTCCATGACAAAACAGTTTTTAAAATGATACGATTTGAAAATGGGCAGAGGAACTGAATTGACGTTTTTCCAGAGAAGACATATGAGGGGCCAGCAGGTTTATGAAAAGATGCTCCACTTCAGGGAAATGTAAATCAAAACTACAATGTAATATCACCTCATATGTGTTAGAATGGCTGTCATCATGAAGACAAGAGAAAAGTGCTGGCGAGGATGTAGAGAAAAGGGAACCCTTGTGCACTGTTGACGGGAATGCGAATTGGTGCAGCCACTGTAGAAAACAGTGTGGAGGTAGCTTAAAAAAAAAATTAAAAATACAACTGCCATATGATGCCGCAATCTCATTTCTTGGTATCGATCCAAAGGAAATGAAAACAGGATCTCAAAGAAATGTCTGCACTCTTGCATTCATTGCAGCATCATTCACAATAGCCAAGGTATGGAAAATAGCCGAAGTGACCGTTAGTGGATGACTTAGAAATAATGCTGTTGAAGCCTCTCAATAGATGACATCATAAAAACGAATATTTTTCTCCATTACCTTTCTTCTCAGTACAGCCAGCCCCCGCCCTGCATTCCTGCTGTTAACTGTCAAATTTTCACATTGCATTTCATTTTTGTGTACATATCTCACCTCTTTGGGTTTCTTCGGATAATTTAGCAGTCTTTATCAGTGTTTGCAGTGCCTTCTCATTCATTACCATTTGTGAATTTCATCAACAAACTATTTGCTCCCTCCTCAGGTTATTAATGAAGAAGCTAAGCGAAACTCAATCCATCCAGGCCTGTGCCACCCCACTAGCAAAGTAGGTACTCAGAGGTTTATGATTATTTCTTGTTCGTGACTCTTGAGCCAGTTCCCAAACCAACTGAGAGCACTCGTAGCCAAGCCAATTTCAATTAATTGTGCAAGGAGAATTTCATGAGCTCAAGTAGCACCTGCTTCTCTAAAACTAAGATAGATCCCTTGCATTCACATAACCTACTAAAATTGAAGTTATGTTCAAGTAGCAATTATGGGACATTTCTCTGGTGACAGTTAATCTTATTTTTTGAATTTTTATTTACCTCATATTTCTTGGGACCAGGAGCTGTTGCTTAAATATTTCTATTTGTCAGTTCCATGTTTCAAAATCAGTATGAATATATATGTTCTTGTCTTTGTAATTTAGAAGGTTGCTTGCTTTGATTTTGTTTCCTTTTCTACGGTAGCTGATAATTTCCCTGCATACAGTGTATGCTAAAACCAAGTCTTTTTTTAAAAATTTAATTTTATTGTTGTTTTGTTATATCCATCCCCTTTCTCCTTCCCTCTGTCCTCTTCCCCACCCACCCACTCCTCGCTAAAGTCAATCCCACTTGTTGTCCATGTCCATGGTTCTTCCATGCCAGTTCCTTAAACCAAATCTTATGAGCAGCATTATATAATAAAAAATACACAGGCTTTAGTATCAGTAGGCTTCAGTGCAAATCTCTGCTCATGACTTTCTAGTTGTATGACTTTGGACAAATAATAACTTCTCCATGTCCATGCAAACTGCAGAATAATGTCATAGCACAATGAAATTTATAAAAATAAAAACATTCATAGCAATTCCTATCTGACCATCTTTTAAAACTTTCGTGAGGATTAGAATTGATGAAATGCAGTAAGTACTCAACAAAAAGTAGCCTTTATTAAATTAAAAATTTTCCTTCATTTACAAAGGCTTCTGGACTTATTCGTGTATTTATACATTTATGTTCCATAAATTATTTTATAAATGAGTCAAAAGTCCAATAAGAAATAATGAGAAAGTCTAATATGAAAAACGTGATCACCCTCACTAGGAATTAATTTCAAATCAAAAAAATGAGATTGTATTTCATATCCACCAGACTTCCAAACATTTCATTGGCCAGGACTTACCAAACTGACAGGATATATGGGATCCAGAATGCAGACACTGGGGGAAGGTAAGGAACCATCACTTTTCTAGGTGTTTTTAACTGTTTTCTAAAGTTGAATATCATTATGACCTTATGAACTCTCCATACCTCTAGGGACTCTCAGATATGCATGAGAAGTTCATCGTGCAGGATGTTCATTGTTTTGCTGGTTATAACTATAACAAATAGAAGTAAGTAATTTATTAGAATGGATATACAGCCCTGGCTGGTAGCACAGTGGTTAAGATGCCGGCCTGCGAACCCAAAGGTCGCAGGTTCGATTCCCCAGCCAGGGCACATAACCAGGTTGCAAGCCAGGTCTCCAGCCAGGTCTGTAGCTGGAGGCAGGTGAAAGGCAACCACACATTGATGTCTCTCTCCCTCTCCGCCTCTCTCCCTTCCTCTCTTTCTGAAAAGTGATGAGGTGAAGTCTTAAAAAAAAAAAAGAATGGATATATGTATATATATAATAGCACATTCATTACTGGAATTCTATTATGAGTTAGAAGTTAATAAAGCTTCACATGGTACAAACCCAACTACTGGCCCTTAACCAAAAAGGAATTCTGCTTTTCCCATTTAACGTGAGCTCCAGAGGTAGGACTACTTGTAACTGCTCGGGTAGCTTCATGCAAGCTTCTATACATCCTGCTTGGCTATATCTAGCAAGAAGGTCTTTTCTGTTTAGTTACAAAATGGCTGCACTGCCGCCAGGAGTCACATTCTCATTCTAGGAAGGAAAGAAGTGAAGAAGAGACAAAGAGGAGGAGGAGGCAGCTGAGGCATCAGGAGTTTCCCTGAGGGATCCCAAGCGGAATCTGCTTAGGTCTCATCAGCTACAACTGTGTTGTAGGGCTAAACCTAGAACCGCAAGAGGCCTGGAAAACACTGTCTAATTTTGGATGCAATATTGAAAAATCTATGTTTCTCTTAGTGAGGAAAAAGGTGAGGCATGGTTTTGGGTAGGCAGCCTGCAGTGTCTGCCTTTTCTTTTTCAAAGTTAAAAAAAAAAAAAAAAGAACTTTATCTAGATGGATAAATCAGGATAAATCTCAGATTTTTCACTCACCATTTGAGTGAAAAATCTAAGGAATAAAACAATATCCATGATATGATACAGTTTTATAATTTAAAAAATGCTGCACACAAAGTAATACTATCTGTTGTTTCTGTATACGTATGTATTAAAAATGAGCAAACATGTCTGGAAAAGCTATTTTACTTTGGAGAATAAGGGGGATAAATCAGGACAGGAGGTAAAGGGAGTTTCAATTACATCTTTAACGTGCAATTTCTAAGCAAAATTTCTGGAATTAAAGAAATAATTATAAACGGCTTTTATGAAATGATATATCTTAGCATTTCCTTCTCAGTTATCTGAATTAAAGCGCATCTTTTAGGTGCCTACTTGCAATGCTTTTCTGTTTTCAGACTCTCTTTTATTTGAAACGTCTTAAATATAAAAGAGTCGACCCTGAGGTGACAATCTAATTAAATTGATATAATCATTTTCCAAGAATGAGATTTGTCATTTAAAGTTTGTAATAAATATTTTGAAGCGAAAAATAATAAGAAAACATAAATAAGGATTTGCTTTTAGCAATCCATTAAAATATCTAATTTTGAGTAAGAATGAAATAGTTCCTTCCATCATCCAGTGCTCTCTGAACTCTGAGATTCTTGTGGAGGAAATTACAAAGATGAGCCTAAATGGCATTGGATACAAGAGCATTTTTAGTAATATATGTTATATTATAAAACTGTTATGAAAATATATTGTTACGGAAGTGATAAAGTCTGTAAAATTCTTTTCCAATTCCTAAATCAAGTTCAAAGCTGAAAATACTGACAGCAATGAGATGATAAAGACTACAGCACTGATAAAAGTAGATATTTGTGCTGGGAATAACATCATTTTTACTATTTGTTTATACCTTTATTCAATAAACTTTTATTAAACAGCTTTTATAAGAGAGGGTTTAGACCCCACACTTCTCAGGGGGATCCCCCAGCTGCTGAAATATTTCTCTGGACCTTCAGCTGCTGCCTGTAGGAGCCCAGCCAGCCCTCGTGTCTACTCTGTATGTCCTGCCAGTCATGTTGTGGTGAAGTGTTTCTTCTCTGTCTGTGGTTATGTTCCTCTCCAGCTATTGTTCAGTTGATCGTGAAGGATGTTTTCTCTACAATTTAGTTGTAATTCCAGATTAGCCCCGGAGGAAGTTAGTGTAGCTTCTTCTTACTCCTCAGCCATCTTGGCCCCAAGTTCTGAGCCGCTTTATAGGTGCAGTAAAGAGCTTGTTTTTGTGGAAGGTCTATTAACATATCATCTCAGTATGATAATATAATGATGATAAGCAGAGATACATCAAGATAACAGTTATAATGTTAGGTGACAGTTTGTCCTAGTGACAAAGTAAAAATGGAAGAAAATGTTCAGATTCACCTAGAAGCTAATGCAAATTGAGATGTCAGTTTTGCCACTCAGGTCTGGAACTAGTTGTAGTCCCCGGGCCTCCTAATAAAAACTGTTTCAAAGCTTACTTGCACCATTTTTGAGCAAATCAAGTGAATTTTACAGTCACTAACTTCAGCAAACACAGGATGCATGCATATCTTGCACCAAACATTATGCTAAGAAAATTTTTTTTTTTAAGATTTTATTTCATTATTTTTAGAAAGAGGGGAAGAGAGGGAGGCAGAGAGGGAGAGAGACATCAATGTATGATTGCGTTTCACCTGCCTCCAGCTGGGGACCTGGCTGGAGACCTGGCTTGCAACCTGGTTACGTGCCCTGGTTGGGAATCGAACCTGCGACCTTTGAGTTCGCAGGCCGGTGCCTTATCCACTGAACTACCAGCCAGGGCAGAAATATTTTTTTTAACACTTTAAGATCTTACCTTTTGTGACAGCCTAGATGGAGCCAGAGAGTATTGTGCTAGAAGAAATAAGCTAGTCAGAGAAAGACAAATACCCTGTGATTTCACTCATATATGGAATCCTATGAACAAAATAAGCTAACAAACAAGATAGAAACACCCTCATAGATGGAATAGACTGACAGCTGTAGTAGGGGTTTGAGGGCTGGGTGGAAAAGATGAAGGGATTAAGCAAAAAAAGAAAAAGAAAAACATCATAGACATAATACAATAATATTATGTACAATAGTATGGTGATCATCACAGGGAAAGGTGGGGGGGGTGGGAGTTAGAAGAGGTTAAAGGTGGGGGTATAAATAGTGACGGAAAAAATCTTAACCTGAGGTGGTGGACACACACAATACAATATACAGATGAGGTGTAGAATTGCACATTGAAGCCTATGTAATCTTGTTACCCAATGTCAACCCAGTAAATTCAATAAAAGTAAAAAAAATGTTTTGTGGGAAAATTCAATTATGCCCAGATGACTAACTAAAGGCTTCATCTACTACTCCATGGAGATAATTCATAAAACAGTGATAGCCATGGACTATTATACTGAGTTTAATGTAATAAAAAGAAATCTACAGACTACTAAATTGCTATAATGGAAAACGTGACCTCTTTTCTTGACAGAGCTCTTTAGCCAATTATACTCATTGTTAATTCTTACAATTGAACACATGTCATGCCTTGTTTCTGGGAATAGACTGCAAAGATATTATCTTCCATTAAATATTGCCACATTTAGTGTACTACTTTTAAAAACTCCTTGTTGAAATAAAATGTAAATAATGACAAGGACACGTAAGTAATACAAGTGTCTAGCTCAATGAATCTTCACAGACTGGACATATTCATGTAACTAGCACCCTGAGTAAGAAACAGAATATGGTAGTACCCACAAGCTCACTCCCAGGTAGCATGCTGTACCCAGCCTCTGAGATCTCAGTGGCATACATTCATTTGACCTGTCGCTGTGTTTTAGTTATGTCAGTTGAATCACATGACATGAACTCTCGAGCCAGCTTTCTTTTCACTCAATACCATGCTCGTGTGAACAGTCTGCCTTGCTTGCTACATAGAGTTGAACATCGCTGATAGCTGCTGAAATTTCATTGCATGAATATTGCACAAGTCACCTGCTCATGCTACGCTATCTTAAATGTCTTGTACCACCACCAGTCAGCCCTCTTTTTAGCACTGTTGCTTTTCTTAACTTTCAAGTTCTTCTCTCTCTCTCTCTCTCTCTCTCTCTCTCTATATGTATATATATGTGATTTTTATTTATTTAATTTTAGAGAGATGGGAGGGGAGGGTGAAAGAGAGGGAGAGAAACATTGATTGCCTCTTGCACACCCTTAACTGGGGGCCTGGCCCACAACCTAGGCAAGTGCCTTAACTGAATTAAACTGGTGACCCTTTGGTTTGCAGGCCGGTGCCCAGTCCACGGAGCCACACCAGCCAGGGCTGAGTTCTTCAACATAGTTTGAACTGGAGATACTTGGAAGGGACTGAGGCACAGACAGAAGAAAGAGAGTCTCCTAGGACAGGGGCACCTGCCTCATTTTATAACTGAGTGCTGTCCCTGAGTCACTGTACTTCCAGTGGCTTGTTATTGCTGTGGTTTCTTACAGATTCTGGGAACGGTTTGGTTATCTCTCAGTTTCTGGGCGTCCTCTGAGTCCTCGCACATTTCTGAGTGGTTGTAGGTATTCCAGTGGCCTGTTACCCAGATGCTGTTTTACATCGGCACATTCTCTCCTACCTACTTCTTAGGATTCTCCCTGAGGAGGTTGCATCCTTTAGCAGGATTTGTTCTAACTTAAAATTTATGCTGTTTAGTTCTGAATTTGTTAGTTTGGAAGTCTGCTTGTGCTCACCAGCTCCCTTGCCATCGTTTGTAATCAACTCAGCACTTCTTTCCATGCCTGTATCTGCGTAATTACATTAATAGGATGTTATCCTAGGGGATTTCATCTATAGTCTGTCTTGAAAGTGAAAAATCAGAGTCTTGTAAGCCCCTGTTTCTCATGAAACCACCTTCAAAGGATTGATCTTATGCATATTTTTTTAGACTTTATCAGCATATAAAACACTGCTACAATGGAAATGATGCTACCTTCACTTTGCAGAGCAATAATTGGCTTTCTTTAAAAAACATATAACCCAATTCTTTCCAACCAATTTCAGATATCAGGAAAGTATATTTAGAAAAATGTATTTACAGGTGAAATGCAGAAGATGCAGGTAATGTTGAGTTTGAACATATGGCATGCAGCTATTAAAAGTGCGCTTTTCAGCAAATCCTTTAACCCCCAGAGAAATGTTTCAGAGTGCAATATTTCAGGTTTGAACTCAAACCTACAGGATTAGGATGTCTATGGGTGAGAACTGGGAATCAGAATTGTTAATGACATACCAAGCCCACAAGTGCTGTTTAGTCCACAATTTGAACTTTTTCTTATAGTTAGAAGATCCTGTTGGAGTGAGTTTTATCATATGCAAAATAGAAATGGAATATTTTTATTCTTTGGGTTTGCAGGCCAGTGCCTTATCCACTGTGCTACCAGCGGGGCCTATTTTTATTCTTTTAAAATTAAAATTTTAAAAAAAATTTTAGTTGACATTCAATATTATTTTATATTAGTTTCAGGTGTACAGTATGTACAGTATAATGGTCAGATAATATTTTGTGAAGTGATCCCCAATAATTCTGGTACCCACCTGGCACTATACATAACTATTACATTATTACTGACTGTGTTCTCTACACTGTACTTTACATCCCTGAATATTTTTACTCTTAATCCAGGCAACATAGCTAAAACTTTTCTTTTCTTTTCTTTTCTTTTCTTTTCTCTTCTCTTCTCTTCTCTTCTCTCCTCTTCTTTCTTTCTTTCTTTCTTTCTTTCTTTCTTTCTGATTTTATTTTTAGAGAGAGGGGAAAGGAGGGAGAAAGAGAGGGAGAAAACCAGCAATGTGCGGTTGCCTCTCGCATGCTTCAACTAGAGGCCTGGCCTGCAACCCAGGCATGTGCCCTGACTGGGAATTGAACCCATGACCCTTTGGTTTGCAGGCTGGTGCTCAATCCACTGAGCCATACCAGCCAAGGCCTATGTTTTCATTCTTTAATAAAATAACAACATATTTTGCTAGTAGCAGACTTACTGAAGAGCTCTAAGAATTAGAAAATAGTGAGAGAGAGCACTATTCCATTACAGAAATATTTGTCACAAAGTTCCTGTATTTTAAATTGGAAGAGAAGGACAGCCAGCAGCATTTTGGCTTTTACTTAATTAAAGTCATCTTTATCAGAATTATTTATTTATTTTTTCCCCTTAGAATTTGTTTTCTAGCTAAAAGTGGAATGTAATTTGGAACAGTGTGTGCTGGTGAAAGGCAAGGAAGGGGGCAAAACTAGATACAGCTCCAGAGAACTGAGGAGCGATCCATTTTGAAGCATCATCAACAAGAGAAACACTTCATTCAAGATATTTGGAGCTGTGCTGTTTAGGGCAAATGGCACTAAGTTCCTGAAAAAAATAACTCCATAATATCAAAACAAAAATAGGTTTGCAAAGGATGGTCCAGAACAATAAGAGAAACAACCTGAAATTATGTTCAAGGCCATCTGGTAAATATGTTTTTACTTGCCTTATTACAGTTCTGGAAAAAAAATAAACAAACTTCCTAAGTAGCTTTTGTTAAGGCCCACATCTGAAGGAAGACAATGGTGGTGGGGAGGGAAGGCCAAGTAGAAGAAAAAATATATTTATGCAAAAGTAATAGGATTTTTGCTGCTTTTCTTTACACAAGAGTAAAGGGTGTCACCGTGACTGGTGTGGCTCAGTAGGCCTGCAAAATGAAAAGTTGCCAGTTTATTCCCAGTCAAGTCACATGCCTAGGGCCCAGATTCAGTCCCAGGTTGGGGTGCATATGAGAGGCAACTCATCAATGTTTCTCTCCCTCTCTTTCTCCCTTCTTTTTCCTCTCTCTAAACCTAAATAAATAGAATCTTAAAAAAAAAAAAAAAAAAAAAAGGTAACAGCTCAGTGGATTGAGCATTGGCCTGTGAACCCAAGTGTCGCTGGTTCGATTCCCCAGCCAGGGCATATACCCAGGTTGGAAGCCAGGTCTCCAGCCAGGTCCCCAGCTGGAGGCAGGTGAAAGGCAACCATACATTGATGTCTCTCTCCCTCTCTGCCTCCCTCCCTTCCCCTCTCTCTTAAAAATGATGAATAAAGTCTTTAAAAAAAAGATTAAAGGGTGTCATATACCCGTAACATACTTTGGGAAGTTTAGTAGAACAGATTGAGAGATGTGCTTTGGGGACCTGCGGTGGGACTCAGATGGGCTTCTGCCGGGTTTTGATACTAAATTTTAGAAACAGAATTTATTCAGAAACCTAGGGACAAAAAGCCCCCATGGTTGTCAATAATACGTTTGGACAATTAAAAACATAATTGAGATTTTGCTGACTGTAGTCTTAATTTCCATCTGTGAAACACATAATTAATTGAGATAGCATAATGATAATAACTATTTAAAATTTTTTTCTTTTTAAGGTTTTATTTATTATTTTTTAGAGGGAAGGGAAGGGAGAGTGGCAGAGAGGTAGAGAGACATCAATGGATGGTTGCCTTTCACCTGCCTCCAGTTACAGATATGGCTGGAGACCTGGTTTGCAACCTGATTATGTGCCCTGGCTGGGGAATTGAACCAGCAACCTTTGGGTTTCCAGGCCGGTGCCTTATCCACTGTCATCTCTGTAATTTATAGAGTACCCGAATAAGTCTAGTACTCATCTGACACCATACATAATTACTATAATATTGTTGCACTTTACATCCCCATGACTGGTTTTATAACTGGCAATTTGCACATCTTAATCCCAATAATAAATGCCTCTAGATCTCCACAGAAAAAAGAGACAAACAATTGCATTGTAGGTGACTTAAGTATCAGTTCTCGTCATTCAGAAGAGCTTGTTCCTATTCACATCATACACGACATGGGCACAGACTAGAGAGAAAAAAGTATGGTGGAGAGATTATTACTTAGGTACGTACCTTCTGATAATTCCTTATGAAGGATGGACACATTTGCCTTCAGTGGTCTATGAACTTTTTATGAACAGGATGTTTGATGCTAATGAAACCAAGTTTTTAGATTTCCTGAGTCTCATTCAGTCTAAAGACTGAATGAGGCTCTTTCCAAAAATATTCTTTATTCGATGGCTGTGGACTTATTTAAGTTAGAAGGCACTGGCACAGATTGTAAAAATGGAATATAAGGATTTTCTTATTTAACTAATAATAAAAATACGTAACACTATTAACAAGGACTGAAATACGTGGGTTAGTAGTAAGACTGGAATGATTTTGCTTATATAAAGTTTTTCTGAAACTGTTCACATTTTATGGGTTTTTATTAAAAAATAATTATTAAGACCATTGATAGGCCAAGCAGTTTGTCAGTGTGGACTGAAAGAGGACTGAGAAAGACAAAAAATCACATCTCGTGTTTTTGTTTCTCTTTATTTTTTAAAAAAGATTTTACTTATTTTTAGAGGGAGGAAGGGTGGAAGAGAGAGGGAGTTATAAATGTGTGAGAGAAACATTAGTCAGTTGCCTCTCGCATGCCCCCAGCTGCGTGCCCCCTCCCTGGGGACCTGGCCCACCACCCAGTCAAGGTCCCTGACTGGGAATCGAACATGACCTTTCCATTTCTGGGACAATGCCCAACCCACTATGTTTCACTCAGGGATAATTAACAATATTCTTTTTCAATTGTAATTTACATTCAATATTATTTTATATTAGTTTCAGATATGCAGATAATCATACTTCACACACTGTTCCCCTTGATATTTCCTGTACCCACTTGACACCATACATAGTTAATATAGTATTATTGACTATATTCTTTATGCTGTACTTTACATTTCCATGACTGTTTTGTAACTACCAATCCATACTTCTCTGGCACATTGGGAGTTAGTACTTCAACGTATGAGTTTTCAGGGGACATAAACATTCAGTTCATAATACCAACAAAAAGCTATTAAAACTTTTAAATTTATATAGAATTAATATATGCATAGACATATGTCCACACATGCATAGACAGAACTATGAGTATACATATTATAGACTATATATTTAAAATCTATATGTACTATATATTGAGGACATATTCCAGGAAATTACACTTTATATGAAAACATTAATTCTGTTGAAAAAGTCTGTTGATCAATGTTGAAAATCTTGGTCTAGTTTCAGCCTAATCCTGTCACCAACCAAAGCATTTTCTCATAACAACAGGAATCTTGTCTATTCTGTTCATTGTTTTATCCCTTTTCCCTAGCAAAATGTTCAGCAACTACTAGGATCTCAAAAAACAGTTGAATGACTGAATGACATATAATACAGACCTCCTCATGCATTTGTTGTCATATGCTGTTTTTCTGGAAATAATGCATCCACATACTTCAAATGACCAAAAAGCACTGCTTGATGGGAAGAGATGGACTATCAAGTCCTAGGACTCAGGAAAATTGTAACAGATGTTTCCTAGGGGTTTTGTGAGCTGTAGGTGAGGTGATAACATCAGGGAACTCCTCAGGTGGGGTTGGTGGGTGGGAGATACTCAGCAGAGATCCCCAACAAGCTGCATTTCCCCACCCCCACCCCCCTTCTCGTTATAGACTCTGCTTTGGAATGTGTCTCTATGATAAGCAGGTCAGTATTGAGCAGATGAATTTGGGCAATTGTTCCATGTTCTAAAATCCCAGCCACCTCCATTACTTATTGAAAATGGAATTGGGTAAAATTGGTCACAGCCCCCTTATTCCAGGGCCGTGGCACGGACTTGGGCCTTGTCCTTCCTGCTGTCAAAATGTGTGAAAAATCCTGTGGAGGCTTTCCCACCACCGGTTTTTCAATAACCAACAGTTAAAAGATGGGTCAAATAATTAAGACAGCTCTATTTGACATAACTGAGAAACATTGCTTTGGGAGCTGGGGAAAAGATAGTGTAGCTGTTCTCTTATCTAGCACATCTATTGAATTTTAAATGAATGAATGAGTGGCAAAGGGAGAATTCAGAACTTAATACTAAATGTCGACTCCATCCGAGACACTGTATGTCCAGATGCTAGATGCTATGAGAAAATGCAGCTGTGAAATGGAACACACAATTTCATGCCAGAAAAGGCCGTTAGTAAGACTGAAAGAAGCATGCATAGCGGGGAATGAATGATGGGAAGGTCGAGAATGGATTCAAACAGCTGAGGGGATGGAAGGTTTCAGTAAGCAGCTGGCACTTTAGGGTGCCTAGAGCAATGAGGAGAATGTTGCAAGGGGAATTCTGGAAAAGTACAGCAGGACAGCCTGCGGGTTAACAGGTAAGGCAGTGGGGTCAGCGGACCTTAGTTCTAAGTGGAGCCCAGCACACTCTTAGCGTCTGACCTGCAAGTCTCAGCTGCTTCACCTGGGCAGCGAGGCGGCACTGGGTGAGTCCCGGCTTGATGTAAAGGGGAAGTGAGGTGGTAGGCACCCAGGTCGGAGGTAGCAACGGGCTTCAGACCCAGGAGGTTTCAGCCAATATCAGCCCTAGCTGTTACTATGATGAGAATGATGGTGATTTTCCCACTTTAATTAGTTGTCCATTTCTGTGCAAGGGCACAAGTCCAGGGAAGCCAGGAGGAACCCATCATATTCCATGCCATGGGGCTCAGTGTGGATTTTTGTGTGCAGAGCCTCAATTTCACCTGCTTGGGAAGGTAGGAAGGAGGCAAGGCCCTCTGTCCGGGCACTCACACTGCTTAGGGCTGGAGGCTTAGGGAAGGTGCAGGCCCTGTCTGTCTGCCTTCGAGGTGCATAGCTTAGTGAGGGTCTGGCAGGAATCCCCGTAGTTCTGAATGCAAGGAAGAATGTGACTAGTCTCTGTAAAAGGGGTGCAAATGTGTCACGAGAGCACAGAAGTAGAAATGATCAGGTTCACTTTGAAATACTGAGGTGAATTAACATGCATCTTTATTTTTATTTTTTAAAAGATTTTGCTTATTATTTCTAGAAAGAGGGGAAGGGAGAGAGGCAGAGAGGGAGAGAGACATCAGCGTATGGTTGCCTTTCACCTGCCTCCAGCCACGGACCTGGCTGGAGACCTGGCTTGAGACCTGGCTTGCAAACTGGTTATGTTGCCCTGGCTGGGGAATCGAACCTGCAACCTTTGGTTTTGCAGGCTGGTACCCATTCACTGAGCTACTAGCCAGGGCCTATATTGACTCTAAAATTGCAGTTTCTTTATAACTGCAGTTTCCTTTATTTAAATGAAACCTCATAAGAACCACTAACTTACTCAACAGTAAGTGACTGTTTAACAACTTGACTCTAAAACTCTCTCCTGAAGCCCTGGTTGGTAGCACAGTGGATAAGGCACTGGCCTGTGAACCCAAAGGTTGCTGGTTCAATTCCGAGCCAGGGCACATAGCCAGGTTACAAACCAGGTCTGCAGCCAGGTCCTTAGCTGGAGGCAGGTGAAAGGCAACCTTACATTGATGTTTCTCTCATTTCTCTCCCTCTCTGCCTCTCTCCCTTCCCCTGTCTTTGAAAATAATAAATAAAATCTTAAAAAAAAAAAAAAAAAAAAAAGACTCTCTCCTGAGCTCCATGTAGCCCAACTTGAGAAAAAAAATAAACAGATCTTAAGGAAATATCTGAATTTAGAGTCACAGAGACCAGCACCAGCAAGGGCAGGTGGCCCCTGGAGAGTCTGGGGCTCCCCCCTTGGCAGGTCCTACAGGATCAGTGCCTCTATGGGGTTCACTACCCGTGGGACCCTGGGCATGTCTCTTAATTTCCCTTTGCCTTAATCTCCACATCTGCACCACGCAGGTAATAAAAATGTCCACATCATGGGCTGTTGTGAGAGGTAAATTTGATCACAAGCAAAACACTGAAAAATGTGCCTGGCACATAGGAAGTGCTCAATTATCATTTACTGCTGAGAATGTCATATACCTGGGCCTCCCATTTTTCTTCTGCTGAATAAGAATAAAAATTTACCAAGAAAGTTTATGTCAGATTTAAATGGAGGTGTGCATGTGAAATGCCTGGCACATAGCAGTACCTGAATAGAAGGAATAAGAAAATTCTCCTTTTTCCTTCTCTTCTCTGAATCCTATAAAAGCAAGTCCTCTCTTGTACCTCCCCACCTCCCTGCTCATGCATGAAGGACCTTTTCTGTCTCTGATGTCAGTCCCTGGACCCAGTTACACTCATGTCCTCCAATTAGACCAGTACCAGTTGACCTGGGCCCTTCGGCAATCCTGGTGCCTTCCACGTTAATTTGACATCTGCACTTCACCTTGAAAATATGCTAATTGCAGCAGGGATCTGAAGACTGGCATAACATGGGTTTGCTAGGGTCTGTGGTGTGCTAGGAATGATTGCAAATTTAATTCCCTTTGAGAAGATGTAACAAAACCTGACCACTCCCATTAGCCCAGAAGAAATTAGAATCTCTGAACTCAAGTGAAATGAACCAGATGAATGAAGAAAAGATAGCATTTTGAAAGAAAAAGAAAGCTCCAAATTTTGTTATTTGAAACCTTTCAGAAAAAAATTTTGGTTCAGAAAGGGTGTTTTTTTCAGCCCATTTATTCCCATTAGGCAATTCATTTTTCAGAATTAATATTCTGTAAAAAGAAACGGACCCGGTTTTATTTTTCAGACAAGTTTAATGTAAAATATAAGTAAATAAAAGAGAGTTGTAGGTAAAAATTCATCATGCTCTTTATTATCAAAGGAGCAGTGACTTCAGTGAAGCATTCGGTGCCATGCACAGGAAACAAATCTTAAAAGTTAAAAACAACTTTATTGAGGTGTGTTTTATGCATCATAAAATTCACCCATTTCAAGTGTATGATTCAGTGATTTTTAGTATTTTCACTTTCCCAACACGATTCTTGGAGTTCATTGACAATCAATCTCTGTTCCTAACTCCAGCCCATGGCAACCATTAATTAATTTTCTGTCTCTGTCAATTTGCCTTTTCTGGACACTTCAAAGAAATGTGATTTCACAATATGTGGTTTCTTGTGTATGGCTTCTTTCACTTAGTGCCATGTTTTTGGGGTTCCTCCAAGAACATGCATGATATAGCATGCATCCGTAGTTCATTCCTTTTTCATTGCTGAGTAGTGTTGAATTGTAGTGGCTGAGGACATTTCGTCCAGCCACGCGCCAGGTGAAGGACAGTTAGGTTGCTCTCAGTTTTGCCTGTTGGGATATAATCTTGTCTTTACAAGATGAAATGTGTTGACAATCTGGTGCTTGGTTGGCTCTTCCTGAACTCCAACAACATGCTAAGTCTGAGAACAGAGAGGGAAGCCATCATCATGGCGCTGAGGCATGTCTTCCTCACTTCGTTCAACTGTGCCTAACATTTCTGCTTTGGAAGATGAACAACACTTGCTGCATTTTTAAAAAAGATTTTATTTATTATTTTTAGAGAGAGGAGAAGGGAGGGAGGCAGAGAGAGAAAGAGACATCAATGCATGGCTGCTTTTCACCTGCGTCCAGCCATGGACCTGGCTGGAGACCTGGCTTGCAACCTGGTTATGTGCCCTGGCTGGGAATCGAACCAGCGACCTTTGGGTTTGCAGGCTCTCACCTTTCCCACTGAGCCATCTGCCAGGGCTGCATTTTGTTTTTTTTTGAGATTTTATTCATTATTTTCAGAGAGAAGGGCAGGGAGGGAGGAAGAAAGGAGAGAAATATCAAGGTATGGTTGCCTTTCATCTGCCTCCAGCTATGGGCCTGGCTGGAGACCTGGCTTGCAACCTGGCTATGTGTTCTGACTGGGACTCAAACCAGCGACCTTTGGGTTCACAGGCCGGTGCCAATCCACTGAGCCACACCAGCCAGGAAGCTTCCTGCATTTTTGGAGTCTAATTTAGGTTCTTACCTCAAGAACCACAGATTATTTTAATAGTGGGGACTGCTACATGTTCAAATGATCCATGCTGGGCATTGGAGAGTTAATGTTTATTCAGGTCAAGTTTCCCACTCACTCTTTGCAAAATTTTCTTCTTGGCCCAAGTGAAGTACTATATTGAAGTAAGCAGATGAGTGACCTCCAGAGTAAAATAATATATTTGTCCATTCTCATCCATATTTTTAATTTACTGTGAAGCTATCAAGGAAAGTGTTAAAAACTCAGCAAGTTGTAGTTTCATGGTTTATGTTTTGCTAAAACAACATTATCCATGTCACCCAGGATACCTTCAGAATAGCATTGGAACCTCTAATGACTCCAAAAAGGATTTCAGCTAAGAGAGTGACTCATTTATCTCTACATCTATATCTATTTATCTGTATCTATATCTATTTATATATAGAGAGAGACAGAGAAGGGAGAAGAAAGGGAGGGAAGGGACACTAGTGTCAAAGAAAATGGAAACTAGACATGGACACCTGTTCAGGTATTTTTGGTTCACTGCCTGCATTTGATGGAATCCATTTAGTGTTGAGCAGCCAACCTTTATCAGGTGCCGAATTCTGAACCATCAGAGATACAGCGATAAAAATGTTCATCCATTTGCTCACCAGCAGTATTTATTGAGTAACAGTTTTGTGCAATGTACTGTAGATTCTAGCATTCAAAGGCAAAAACCAAGTTGGTGCCTGCAACTACGGAGGTAGCAGCCAGTTGGGGATAAGGATAAAGAAAGCAAATAAAAGGGAAGGAGGAAACAAACCCGAGGAGAGAGGGAAAGTGCTCTAGGAAGAGGTACTACAGGGACTCTGGAGGGAAGGGAAAGGGTCTGGCTTTTCATGACACAGAAGACGGACACTGCACCATGTTAAGTTTTCTTTTCTTTCTTTTTTTTTTTTTTTTTTTTCTCTTTCTTTTTTTAAAAGATTTTATTTATTATTTTTAGAGAGAGGGGAAGAGATAGAGGCAGAGAGGGAGAGACATCCATGTATGGTTGCTTTTCACCTGCCTCCAGCTATGGACCTGGCTGGAGACCTGGCTTGCAACCTGTAGATTCTCTGTTTTTGAAGATCCCATGCATAAAGGGTAACAGCTCAGCATAGTCCTTGGGATGTAAAAGTAAAACAATGAGGTTCAATGGCCAAATGGGTGAATGAGTGAATAAATAACAGATGACTGACTGACTGATGGACAGACAACTGATGGACTGACGGATTGCGTGATTGCGTAAATGGAAGGAAGCCCGGTTTGGTACGTGGGTAGAGGAGAATGCATTATATGAATTTCATAATCCAAGGGTTTTGAGAGAGAGGCATAGAGGGCAGACAGGAAGCAAGGGAGGCAGAGGGCTGAGGATGTTTCCCAGCCTCAACAATTCTTCCCTTTGGGGCTAGGTCTGAGTGGCTTCTTGCATTCTATTTTGAACAACCCTCCCCTGCCCAATTTAGGCAGAAAATGAGAGCATTCCCCACCTCCTTAACAGCTGCCGGGAAAGCAAAGGGAAATTAATTAACTGGCACGAATGGCCTGCAGGTCAGATTTTCCACATAAGTGGCGCATAAAACAGTTGTGTCTTTTAAGATTGGATTCATCTTGAAAAAGTACGGGAGGCAGGATATGTGAATCCAGAGTAACTCAATGAAAATTATCTCTTATCAACGGAGCCATTTGTACCTAAATACACATACAACACGCACACACACAAACATACAAATATACTTGTTTCCTTTTTTTTTTTTAGATTTAGAGCATGATTTTGTGTTAGAAGATTAACAAGGAAGGCCACGGGCCTTGTCTCCGGTGCTGCTGGGTCGCACAGTTCTGGGCTGTGCCATCCTGCCGTGTCAGGCTGCAAGGCAGCCATGACAACTGTATGCACTCTGCGGTAGCCGTCATGGGCCAAGGGCACAGGGACTCCCAGCTTTGAGGAAGAGCCCTGTACCACTAACAGCTGCCCAACTTGCGATGTGATGGGTCTCTGTACATCTAGGGAATGAACAAGGGTAGTTCCGGAAACCTGAACTTTTTGACTTCCCTCCAGAAGTATTGACTTTTGTTCCAGGAGGAAATGAGTACATGCCATCCACGCAGGAACCCCGCAGTGCAAATGCAATTTCCTGCAGTGCAAGTGCAACCCCAGAAAAGACTGAGGCTCCCCCTCGGAGCTGGGAAAGTCCCTTTTGTCTGAGAGCATTCATAAAGATGACACGTAAGACATTCGCTCAACTGGCAAAGTGGGGCATCCCTGGCTCTGACCTCTGCTTAAATCATTCTCCTATTATATTTTATCCTTTCAGATCAAAATGAAATTAACATACCCAGAGGCCACAAAGCGGCAGATGCCACAACACGCCACAGCCCAGAATGGCTTTAATACATTTCCTGCAAGCAGAGCCCAAGGCAAACACAAATCTTCATCCACCAGGTGGAGGCTTCTGGGTGGACTGTGCCAATACCGATCCTGGTTGCAAACTGAAGAATGAAGTTTTTTCCATAGCTTAACTTCACATAGAACAAGCAGGTAACAATCTGTGAGGTGTGATCGATCTACTAACTGATCAATCGAGGTCATTTATCTACCTGTCATGAATCATTAGTTTACTGTTTTAAAAGTCTGGGTTGATACAATCCGACCATTGTGGTACCTTCCATTGATTATCTTAATTTGGGATATGATTCCAGACAAATGCAAAAGAAAATCTGATTTGCTCCAGGCAAGAGGTCCACAGGGTAATGGGAGCGCATGTTGGTGTGGTAAACACACTGAGTGTGATAAATGGTGAATGAGTGCTTGGCTGGGTGTGTCTTTTTCTCAGGTGGTTCCGCTGGCCTGCTTGCCTGAGTTCTAATGAAGCCTGAAATTAACATGGCTCTGTTGGTTTAATTTCTGTTTTTTTTTCACTGGTGTCCCAGCAGCACTGTCCTGTCAATCTTGAACAAGGGGCCAGTGCATTTCTGCCAACATCTGTTGGCTGGGAATTTTGTCAGGAGAAAATTCATAGCCATATAGTTACACTTGTATTTTTCTTCAGCCTGGCATACTTATTGTGGTTAAGTAAAATTAACATGTGTGTGCATACACACACATAGGATAGTTCTTAGAGCAGCTACAGCTCAAGAAATATTAAGTTGGTGGTGAAAATGATGATAAATAGTATCTGCATAGTATGTAAGAGTTCAATAAATCATGCCCACAGACATTTGTATTTCAATCCTAACTGCGACCCTGAGAGGTGCATGTAATTATCCCTATTTTACAAGTGAAAGAATTGAAGATCAAAGAAGCTAAGTGAGTTAAAAAGAATTTACAGCTTTTAAGAGAATATAAACCTGTAAGGTGTGATTGTATTTTTCATATTTTTACCAATTCATATTACTTCTGTTTTTTGATACATCTTCGATTGTGCTTGAAAAGTATGTTCAACTAGACATTCTATGACTTTGGCTGGCTAATTGGCATAAAGTTTGAAATTGGATTCTTCTTTCTCTCTTATTAAGAGGAAAGAAGAAATAAGTTTTTGAGTGCTAATAATATGTTCAGCAATACTTATTTCTACACATTGCTCTCACTTGATCTTCACAAGTACAGTTTAAGAACAGATCATTTCCATTTTTACAAAAACTAGGAAATTTTTGTAAAATGTATTTTCTGAAGTGGACTTTTCCTCAATGTTTTTAAAGGCTGTGAAAAGGAAAGAGCAGACCATTGTGGAAGACACTGTCACTTCTCATATTGGTCATTTTATTTCTATTATGCCATTTTACCCCCTACCTCCCCAATCTCACAGGGTAGGCAAGACAGGTTATAATGTCTCCAACTTTAGAGCACAGGAATGAAGTAGTAAAGACATAATGTGTCTCTTAGAGTCCTTGGTTGCAGCTAATGGGATACAACCCTGGCTAACTCTTGAAAAAATGATTAATGTGAGTCACAAAACTAGGGACTGTTTTCAAATAAGAAGGGGATTCAGTTCTCAAATGTGGAAATATTTACAGCAGAGATAACTTGCTTGGGCATCATAGAGAGAAGTGTTTTGTTTAAATTAAATTTATTAGGGTGACATTGGTTAATAGAATTATATAGGTTTCAAGTGTACCTATATGATGTGATACATCACCTGTATATTGCATTGGGTGCCCGCCACCCAATGTTTATCTTCTTCCATAGATAAAAAGGTATTCCATGCTCAACTATTCCTTTTATTTAAAAAAATTTAACTACAAAATTTATGTTTATCCATTTTCAAAGTAGAGCATTAGGTACCTTCCGCGCTCTTTGTTGGGAGAACTAAAAATGTGAAGGTGCTTGCCATTAAAGTCAATGCCATTACATAAATGTTTTATAAGGTAATTAGCACAACAGTGTGGCTCTTTCTTTCTTTACCATTTATTAACCTATGGATTTGATTATAAAGTGGGCTTATTAGAGCCCAAAGTTGGGATATAAAAATTTCTGGTGAAATTATGATTCAATATTTTAATATGGAGAAATATTTTAAAGGTATAAAAATAAACTGATATTTGATTTATTTTTCAAAAGTATTTTATTGTTTATGCTGTTACAGTTGTCCCACTTTTTTCCCCTGGGCTTCCTCCACCCTTTCCGCTCCCATTTCCATAATCAGTCCCTTCACTGTCACCCATTTCCATGGGTCTTTTTTATATGCTCTTTTATTAATCCTGTCACCTTCCTTCAATCAGTCCCCATTTCCTCCCTCTCCACTTACAGCTGTCAGTCTGTTCCTTGATTCTGTGCCTCTGGGTCTCTTTTGCTCATTAGTTAATTTTGTTCATTAGATTCCTTTTATAAGTGAGATCATATGGTATTTATCTTTTTGACTGGCTTATTTCATCCAGTGTAATAGTCTCCAGTTCCATCCATGCTAAAGAAGAGTGTCTTCTTTCTTTCTGCTGCGTAGTATTCTATTGTGTAAATGTACCAGTTTTTTGATCTATTCATCCACTGATGGGCACTTCGGCTGTTTCCAGCACTTGGCTATTGTATATAGCGCTGCTATGAACGTAGGGGTGCATAGATTCTTCTGAACTGGTGTTTCAGGGTTCTTCAGGTATATTCCCAGCAGTGGAATTGCTGGGTCAAAAGGCAGTTCTATTTTTAGTTTTTTGAGGAAATTCCATACTGTTTTCCATAGTGGCTGCACCAGTCTGCATTCCCACCAACAGTGCACCAGGGTTCCCTTTTCCCCACATCCTCGCCAGCACTTGTTGTTTGTTGATTTGTTGATTTGTTAATGATGACCATTCTGACAGGTGTGAGGTGATATCTCATTGTGGTTTTAACTTGCATCTCTCTGATGGCTAATGATACTGAGTTTTTTTGTTTTTTTGTTTTTTTCAAATGTTTGTGGGCCCTTTGTATGTCCCTCTTGGAGAACATTGGACTGTAACTGCTTATAGCATATGATTCATGTGTGCTAGAATGTTACTTCTGGATTGTGTGATTCTATGAAAGACTTGCCTCTATGTAACAGGGATATCTATCCACAATATGGGAAAATTACAGACTGCCTCAGGCAAAGGAGACATCCTTGGATAGAGAGAAAGTAGGCTGTAATAATTTGTGCTCACATTCCTGCCAATGATATAAACATCCTCTTTTTTGGTGGAGGCTGGCCATGGGTCCAGTTTGTTTCACATGACAGCATGATGTACCATGTTCAGATTTGTAGCCATGGTCTTGTCAGAGTCAATTATCACATGATTATAGCAGTAAAAAAATGAATTGGGATTTAAACTTTTATGAAAAAGTACCTATATTGTGGAATATGACTTTTTAATGGAGTGTAGGCATTAAACAGACCTTGTATTAGGCTCTGAAATTAATGGGTCACTGTATAACTTTCTAGTTTTCAAAGCTTGATAAGATTAATGCTTGCTTATATAGCAAATTCAATGGCTCATTTAATTTCATATGAATGTTTAAAGTTAAATTGCTTTCGGATTAAGGCTAAACTCATTATTCATTTTAATGTCTGAAAGAACTTTCATTTTTCTTTCATTTTATTTAATCAAGTGCATCATCATTAAGTAAAGGCTAAGGACCTAGATAGCTAAAAACTATGTGAAAAGGAAAAATACTAATTTACATTGAAAAGAGACTTATTTGTTATTAAAATGTATTTAATACCCTACCCTGCCTACATACAGTTCTATTTCAGAGCAGATGTGATAGTTATAGGCTTTTTGTCATGTTTTAAAATACCAACTTGAAAAGCTGCATGTTTGTTCCATGTGTGTTCCTTGAGCAAAAATTACTATTGACCTTTATTTATACATTTGTTTCATTTATTCTCTCTGCCAACAAATATTCATTCAGAACCTACACTCTGTAAGGCAGTGAGCAAGCACTGTGGAGGGTTCACCAATTAAAAACACTCCATGCCTGGTCTGAAAGAACCAACAGGTCTAATAGGAAGGAACTCTTTGGGAGGTGGAGCTCTCATCTGCCCATGAGGGAATTTCCCTCAGTGATCTCTGAGATTGTCTCTAGTTCTTGTGGCTATATCATTTTTTTTTTTTTTTTTTTTGGATTATGGTCATCAAAGGGGAAAAATAACAATTTTCAAGTTTATGATATTGGTCGTAATTATATAATATCAATTATAACCATAAAGACAACTATAATTATTAATTTGAACATTCCTTTGATATAGATGAAGTACGTTGCCTTTCATTTCATCATTTCATGTTGAGCTGGTAGTCACTGTTATCTCATTTGGATAACAGTTGTGATAAGCATTTCCAGGACTTTGCTAAGTCCTATGTGCCCTGTCTTGCTCTCTCCATATGGCCTGTGACGGTGCTTGGCATGTCATAGGCAATTCATAAATATTTGCTAAGTGAATGAATAAAATAATGAATGCATGAGTGAAGGAGAGAATGAATGATGCTCTTGTTTCATTCACTCTTCATGAGTAACTGAATGCTAGAGATAGTTTATCTTGCCCTGGCTGATGGCACAGTGGACAAGGTGCTGGCCTGGGAACCCAAAGGTCACTGGTTCGAATCCCAGTCAGGGCACATAACCAGGTTGCAAGCCAGGTCTCCAGCCAGGTCTGTGGCTGGAGGCAGGTGAAAGGTGACTATATACATGGATGTCTCTCTCCCTTCCTCTCTCTCTGAAAAAAATAAATAAAATAGTAAAAAAAAGAATAAAAAGAAAAAGAGATAGTTTATCTTCACTTTATAGATGATGAAACTGGAAATTAAATTAACTAACTTGCCCAGTAGTATATATATAGTATGATATAGCTGAGTTATATCATACTTTTTGCTCTTTGCATGTTAGTGTAAAACAGAGAAGTTGATTCTAAGAACAGTAGGTCATAGTGGGTCTCAATTTTGCATATACATTTTAATCACCAGATCTCTTCCTAAAACTACCAATGTGCTGGTCCCACCCCAGCCCAATTAAGTCAGAATTACTGCAAAGTTGGGCCTGGGCTCATGCATTTTTAAAAGCTCTCCTCCCAACCCACCCTCTTCCTACCTTTTCTTCCTTCCTTTTTCCTTCCTTCCCTCATCCCCCCACTTCCTACCTTCCACTAGTCTTTATGGTACAAATCTGGGAGGAAAGACATAAAACCTTGCCCTCAAAGAATTTATAGTTTAGTGCAATTGCTCCTGAGCAGTCAAATATATACATGATAAATGCCAGCAGTCTATCATAGATTTTCTTCACCTGCAGCACCCATTTCCCCAAATCATGGTTAAGCTAAACCTGTCAGTTGAGAGCTACTCCTTGCTCTTGACAATAATCCATGTCTGAAGAGCTTGTGAAAACTGGTGATTTATGGAAATGGAACCCACAGGTAAAGGAGCCTGAAACTTTGTAGTTTCTTCACCAGGCACACCCAGGTAATTTTTCAGGATAGGCCAGTGGGAGAAATATCAATATAACTTGTGAGTTCTTAAAAATGGGGATCCCTGTTAGCATCAGGATTCCCTGGCTGCGAGCCCGCCTGGATCTCCTCCCGTGTGGACAGGGAAAGGAGCTGAGGTGCCGGTCACGGGAGCTGCAAAGCAAGTATGTTCCTGTCTGTGGTGAGACTGATGTAGAAAAAGGAAGTTGCTCTAGAAATGAGATTAAACCAGTGGAGAGGACTAGATTATCTTCCAAGCTGGAGAGAGCCAAGGTCCAGGTGTGGAAATCACATAGGACATTGGTTATGGAGTGGCAAGGCCAGCATTTCCCTAAAACTGATTTTTCTTGAATAGAAAATGAAGGTTGCCTTGGTTGGTGTGGCTCAGTAGATTGAGTGCTGGCCTGTGAACTAATGTCACCTGTTCAAGTCCCAATCAGGGCACATGACTATCTTGTGGCCCAGGTCCCCAGTTAGGGGTGTGTGAGAGGCAACCCATCAATGTATTTCTCACACATTAATGTTTCTATCCCTTTCCTACTCCCCCCCTTCCTCTCTCTCTAAAAATAAATAAACAAAATCTTAAAAACAAAAGAAAACAAAGTTTTCTGTAATGTTTATTATGAGAGGTTGAGAATTCTAAAGTTCCTTCTTCACATAAAGAGTGCCACAACATAGAATTTTGTTCTCTGCTTAGAGAAACATAATGAATTACTCAGGGTGATTCCTAGGTTGGGGGCAGAGACCCACCTGTCTGAGATGCTCATAGATTTGGTGATCTAGCATTTGTCACCTGCATCAGCTGCAGGTAACTCCCTTGAGAATTGTATTTCCCTGTCGGGAGTGGAACCAAGTGACATTCTGAATTTCATGGGGTTGTTGCAGAAGTTGGCTGGAGTGTTATGCCTGAAAGACTGTTGTCAAGATAATCAGACTATTTGCAGTCACCTTTTCTGCTCCCCCCCTTTTGTTTTTTCTCGAAGTTCCTAAATGGGAATGAAAATAGCCAAGAAGAGATGACACATTTGTGTACTATACATAGATCATTTCCAGTCAATAGATCATTTCCAGTACATGTTTGTGTACTATACATTGTTTCCAGTCAATACATCATTTACAGTACACATTTGTGTACTATAAATAGATCACAAGGGCTTGTGAGTGCTTTGTCCCTTTTTTTTTTTTTAAGTCCTTTTTGTCTTTGGGTGCATTTTGGATACATAATCAACCGAGTTTTCCCTGCCACGATTTTGTCTTCATACACCAAACTACTTATCATATGCACAGGAGATGTTCTATCTTGCTGAAATTCCCTTTTATTATATAAAGGTTTGCATCTTCTATAAAGTTCTTTTTTTGGGCTTATTTTTTAAATACCACCTCCTCCCTTTGAAAGTTTCAACATTATTTACTGTGTTGGTGTAGAAACATCTGTGCTTTTGCTCTTAGCACAATCAATGACAAGGTTGTGCTTAAATCACAGCATGTGAGGAAGTATTGGAGAGACATTGTGAGATTTCATTTAAATCCAGCTCCCTAGCCCTGGCCGATGGCTCAGTGGATTGAGCACTGGCCTGCGAACCCAAAGGTTGCTGGTTTGATTCCCAGCCAGAGCACATAACCAGATTGCAAACCATGTCTCTAGCCAGGTCCGTGGCTGGAGGCAGGTGAAAGGGAACCATACATGGATGTTTCTTTCCCTCTCTTTCTCCCTGCCTCTTTCTCTAAACATAATGAGTAAAACCTTAAAAGAGTCCAGTTCCCTCACCAGGCGGCCCTGGGAGAGTTTGGGGTCCCCTCAGATGGTGGCAGTGCCACTTCAGATGAATTTGGTGCTATTAAATAGTATAACATACACAGAGTGGTTTGCTCAGTGCTAAGAAGCTCTTTCTAACTATTCAAGGTTTGGGAAAAAGGTAGCACAGTGGAGAGAGCGCAGCATTGGGTGGGGTTTGGGAAAGTTGGTTCTAAGATCCATGCGTGTTTTGCTAGCCCACAGTTTTCTGCTCAGCACTACGAAGGGTTTGATTGAATTTGATGATTTCAAAGAGCTGCTGCCATGACTCAGGCTTACTATTCTATGAAAAGAATAGATCTATTTTGAGAAGAGATGCATGGAACTAGCTATTTTCCTTCCTCACCTTCTTTTTTTTTTTTTTTTTACTCCCACTCCCTCTCACTACCCCCATCTTACATCCTTACATCTTTCCTCGGTCCTTAACACTTCACCCCAACAATTTTGGCATTAGGGAGAAGACTTCATAGAGAAAATTGACTTTCTTCCTCAGAGAACTTAGTTAGCAACTCCCTGTCAACCAGCCACATATCTTTGCCTTGTGCCTGGAACCATCCTGTTGATTGTCAGGACATTGGGGTGGCATGAGGGCTGAATAAGGGACTTGATTCCCTCTGGAACTTCAAGAAGGAACTCCAAACCCTGGGGTCAAGTTCAGTTGTCAGCCAAGGGTAAACACTACATCTCCATCTTTATGAGAACAAAGAAAAACTTCCGTTATTTAATGGTACCTCAATATTAAGCTTCAAGGGTATTGATTAGAGTATCATGTCTAAGTGAATGATTTGTAAACAAAATACATGAACAATCCCAGATGGTGGGCTAAATAAACTGCTAGATTTGTGGCACCATTAAAAAGGATGCAGTAGGAAGAATATTAAGTGGCTTTGAAAGTGACTATGTCACATCACTTGAAGGTGGTGAGTTAAAACAGCATGTGCCACTTTATGGCCATTAAGAACGTGTGTATATGAGATTGCAAGCCATGAAAAGTTATTAGGGATTATCGCTAAATGCTAAAAGCTTCAACAAATTAGTGGCTGTGCTCTCAGTATATAAACTTCCAACTTTAAAAAGATGGATCGAAATGTTAACCTTTGGGTCAAACAGAAAATTAAAGGATGCCAGGATGAGAGGTACGGAACGCATACTAGTCGAGGAAATGGTTCCGCTGACAAATCTGTGCTGGATATAAGGAGAGAGAAGTGGCTCTGTTTTCATCCAGAAACAGCCCTGGGGTTGAGCCGACTGGCTTTCGCATTCCCCTACCTGAGCTCCCTGCTCTGCCTCCTACCCTTCATTTATTCCTCCCGGTGGGAACTGAGCTACCCCATGGCCCTCTCCCACTCAGCCCTCGCACGCGAGTCAAGGAGAGAATTAGTAGCAATTCTAAGAGATAAAAACATTAAGAAATATTGCCTCAGACTAAAAATTGCCCCCAGATTTTTCTCAAGTGCTGCAGCAATGAAAGCAGAAAATTGCTCTGTGCCGTTTCTGGGGCCCACTGCTGTTAGAGACAGATGATAGACCTCACCCTGTTGGCGCACAGAGCACGGGAGCTGGGGCAGGCGGCTGTCGCTGCCCCTTTTAAATGGAGTAACATGGCAACAGGCTGATTGCTGTTACATCAAACCCAGTGCCACCGAGCCCTCCGGAGGCCCCCAGTGGAAAGGAGTAAACATGAATCCATATGTGAATGCGTCTCCTGTTCCTTCCAAAAATGGACAAAAAGGATCTAAGCGGCTTAAGTTTCCTTCTGCTTCAGCAATTGGCACGTGGTCTCAAATGACCCTCATTTCTAGGCGGATCTGGGGTTTCAGAATCTCCCAGAAAGGCCCAGTTTCTCCGTGAACTCAAACCTGTTTTAATTGTAGCTCCGATGTTTATTACTAGTTGAATCACCTAAGCAGGGTGAGCCAAAGTAGGCTTAGAGCTGTGAGTACACAAAACAGAGTTTATTTTTGTATTATTGTTTATTTATTTTTATATTTTCATATGAAAAATGATAAACCTACTTTTCTTCCTCCCCGTATTCTTAGTGTTCCTCTCCCCTCATTCCTGCAAACAGGATGTTTTTTTTTTTTTTTTTGCTTGTTTTACTTTATTTTGGTAGCTGGATTTCCATCGGTGAATGTGAGAAATGGGTTGAGAGAGAAAGAGACAGGGAGACTGGAAGGAAAAATGGAACAGCCCAATAAAAAGCCTAAATAAAGTAAAATAATAAATAATAATAAAGAGGTGAAAGAAAAGAAGGAGAAAGAGAAGAATTAGAGGGAAAGTCCTGTGAAAGGGTCTAGAGTGGCCACAACATTCCTGAGAACAGAAAGTGGTGTTGGAAAATTTGATTCTTTTTAAGGTTTTGTTTTGTTTTAGAGATGAAGGTAAAAAATGGATTCCCTTTATAATTCCCAAGTTTAGTTTTATGACTAGACAGCGCAGATACTGGATCATAGAGGCCATAGTTTATATTACAATGATACATTCATAAACTAATTTTGACATCATCATGTTAAAATGGAGGTATCGATATATCCATTTTATGTGTGATAACTCTGAGTATTATATATAAATTGCTAGGTCGGGGAATCAGGTTCTGAATCAGGTCTATCTAGTTATCATTTCTTATTCTTTTCCCGATCATGAGTCCCCTCAATTCTAAATGAAGGTATATGACAAAAATAAACAGCTGCTTTAAGCAACAGGAGTTGTTCCACAGAGAAGCTTTTTGACTTGTTAAAAAGTGGAGGACGAAGGTTCAGCTGTTGGCTGTAACTGGGTAATAGCCAGGAATTTACCAGGCGCATATCCATTCAGTCAGTCAGTATTTGTTGTATGTGACACCCACTGTAAGGAGCGGGGGAAACAAATATAAAAAAAAAAGAGAGATGGGATCTATGCTCTCAGAAGAGCTTGTAGCCCTAGTGGGGACATAGGCTTTCATCTACTAGTAAATTCATAAGTACAGATAGGCCAAGTTATTAGAAATCCTGGGATGTGGTTTTCTGAGAGCCTGTCCTGAAGTAACCTGAGGTTAGGGGTGAAAGAAAGGCACAGGGTGTGCATTCAGACTTTTTCAGTCTGGAATGCTGCTGCCTCTCTTTTGCTCAAAATACCTGACCCTATTTTGCTCCCTGTATTCAGAGGCTAGTATAATGCCTGGGACATAATGTCCCTGCCTTGAATAATTACATTTCTGTAGTGGAGATGGACAATAAGTAAACCAACGTGTGACGTATTTTCAGGTAGTGATAAGGGAAAAAAAGGAAAATGAGAAAGAACAAGGAGGAAGAGTAACCAACGGTATTATTTTTTATTTTTAAATATTTTATTCATTATTTTTGAAGGGAAGGGAGAGAGGCAGAGAGGGAGAGAAGCATCAATGTATGGTTGCTTTTCACCTGCCTCCAGCTGGGGACCTGGGCTGGAGACCTGGCTTGCAACCTGGTTATGTGCCCTGGCTGGGAATTGAATCAGCAACACTTGGGTTCGCAGGCCAATGGTATTATTTTATATTTTTACTTTTATTTTTATTTATCCTTACCTGAGGACATTGTTTTCATTGCTTTTAGAGAGAGAAGAAGGGAGAGAGAGAGAAACATCGATTGGTTGCCTCCTGTATACTTCCTGACTAGTATTTGAACCCACAACCTAGGTGTGTGCCCTGACTGGGGATTGAACCCACAACCTTTTGGTTCATGGGACAGTGCTCCAACCAACTGAGCCGCACTGACCAGGGCCAATGGTACTATTTTTGATAGGATGCCTAGGTAACAAATAAGAGAAGGTGACCTTGAAGGAGAGACGTGAATGAAGATGTTAAAACCACAGGCCCAAAAAGGCATCACTTGTGCTAAAGCCCATAATACCAAACCTAGATTTAATACTGAACTTAATTGCTATTTCAGGTTCACCCAGAAGTATAATCTAAATCAACTAGTCTGAAATTTTCTGCTCAAGCACCAATGAGATAAACTGTCACCTGGACCATCTCCAACCCCATAGGAGGAAGAGGCAACAACCTGCACAATAAAAACCCCTGCCATTTCCTCTCCAGCAAGAGAAGATGTTCCGGCCTAAGAATAACTTTCTTTTCTTTTGTTAATTGTTCACTTGCCCCACCACCTTTCTATGAAAAAACCTTACACTGCACAGCTCCTTGGAGTACCTTCTAGTGGTTAGATGCCATGCTTCCTGATTCATGAATTGCTTCATGAAGCCAATTAGATCTTCAAAATCACTCAGTTAATTTTGTTTTTTGACAAAGGTGAGGAATGAACTATGCAACATGCCACAGGAATAGCAAAAGCAATGCCTCCCAGACAGCTGTATTTTTCATGAGCTGAGGAACAAGGAAGCAAGTGTGTTTCAGGGCAGTGCGGGTTGGGGATAGAAAATGCCCCCAGGGAAATGGCAAAGGGCCACTTTGTAGATCTTGGTAAAGATTTTGGGTCTTATGCTTAATATGATGGGAACCATTTGGGTACTTTTGAGCAAGGGAGTTTCTGGATCTGACAGACACACATGTCTAGCTGTCTCTCTCTATCTATACATATATCTTATATGTATCTCCTAGGAACAAAGGTGACTTTCCATCATAGGCCATACTCCACCAGTTGGCATAAATCAAAATGTCTTAGATCCAATTTATACCTCTATGGCATAATGTAAATGATGAAAGGAAAGGATCTCATTTTGTTGTTTTCTTTTCAAACATCATGTGGTATGAAAAAAAAAAAACATTTTTTCTCAGTCCCAGGTGCAGATGGGAAGAATGAGTGACATCTTGATAAGTCTTCTCCCTCGGCAGTTCCCAGTATACTTTCAGGAACAAGCTTCAATTTATCTTTTGCAGAGTGGGTCTGTGTCTGGGAGACAGCAGAGCTGCGCTGAAAAGTGTGCTTCCAGCTGGCAATTCTCAGAGGAGCTGCAGAGCCAAGAACAGATTATGGCCCTGAATGTTAGTGGAGCTCAGACGGGGGCTGAGCCGTCAACATCACTGTCCTTCCAATCCCTTGCATTTCACTTCAGTTTGCTGATTTAAAATTATACATGTAGCTCTGGCTGGGTGGCTCAGTTGGTTGGAGTGTCATCCTATACACACGCCAAAAGATTGTGGGTTTGATCCCTGGTCAGGGCGCGTACCTAGGTTGCTGGTTGGATTCCTAGTTGGGTACGTGTGGGAGGCAGCCAGTCGATGTTTCTGTCTCATGTCAGTGTTTCTTTTTCTCTCTCCCATCCTCTCTCTCTCGAATTAAAAAATAAAAATAGGAATAAATTACCCAAATGAAATTCTTGACTTGAACGATAGACGGAGTAGGGTTTCAAATTTAATCTCCTTTCTCTATTGGCTGCACTATATGTATATTTATATATGACTTTGTTGAGCCATCACTAGCCAGCCTTTAGTGACTTGGCTTTCCCTTTGGTTTATGTGCTCCAGTTTCTGTAATAATTTCAGCAACTCACTGACAGAAGATTCATTTGTGTTAGTGATATTTCAATAGAACCACTTTCCTAAGACCTCGGTGTTTTCTGGTTTTCCCATGGACATATTCGGTGTGGCGGGTCTTGAAGTGAGGAAGCTCTTGGGAAAGACAGAACTGCTATCGGATCTAAATGTTAGAAAACAAAATGTCTTTGAAAAACCTGACAGACTGACCAAACCCAAATTTTATTTGTACTATAAAACGAGTATTGCCTGTTTGGATTTATTATATATAATTAGGATCTAACTGCAGTCTAATGAAGGCTATCTGAGTATCACGACTGTATCTTTCACAACAAATATTTTGTGCATAGAATTTAATTTTGTATGTTAGAGATATTTTGCTATTCAGGGATTGTCAGACCTTTGGTTTAAGGAAGTTTGATGGGGTTACTGTGAACTTCATTCTTCAAATGCAAAAGTTCAGAATAGAGAGTATAATGGAATTTGGAACCTATTCTGCTTTTTTTTTTCCTTTTTTCTTTTTTTGGTCCAGCTGTTATGTTAATACCAAGATGGGCAGAACAGAGCTAGCCCTCTGTGTAATTTTCCTTACTTTAAAGCGGGCTCCATGATGAATTTCTAGTTTTGTTTTTGAAAAGTAGGTAGATTATATTCTTGGTTCATCTTTGTTTTGCAGAGGTAAAATTAGAGACCTCAGACTCCTGCTGGCAGAACAAGCTCTCAATTTCTCACTGTCGAAATTCAATCTGATTTCTATCTTTTTCACTAAAAAGCTGTCAACAGCAAATAAGCCTTCCCCACCCAAGCCACATTCATTTTCTGAGGTATACAAATGCGTCTCGTGGGAAAGGATTCAAGTCGTTTAAATTGTTTCTGACTTTTAATTTCTTTCCTGGGAAATGGGAAATGATATTAGCATGGGTTCTGAGCGCAGTCCGAAGTGAAAGAAGAAAAGACGGGCACGGGACCCCTCTCTGTGTGACATCCCCTGCACCTTTAAGCCTCAGATGACATGTTTAGAACACCTAAGACAGCATCTCTTTCTGCACTCTTGTTGGCAGCCAGTTTTCTCATGCTCTTAAGCTGCATCAATATAAACTCATTAAAAAAAAAAAAAAGAAGAAGAAGCAGACTTGTAATGGGAGGGTCCACTGCCAGCATAAAAATAAAAAGAAAGATTATCCTTTCTTAGAATTTCTTTGAATTTAGTTTGGAAAACCGCCTTTGCCTTGGAAAAAGATGACATTCTCGGTATTGTCTCCTTATTTTTACTTCTTTGGGTATATTTCATTTATTTAAGGTAAAGGCTTAATAGAGGGGATTGGTTTGTAGCTGCACATTATGATGAGCATATGTATTACTTTAGTTGCAGAATCTCTTTAAATAGACTTGTAAAAATATGAGTGTTTGGTTTTAAACTGTAAATTTCATTATCTTTCATTCTCTCCTGCCAGTTCATGCAAACATTCTCAATCTCAAAATCTCATGACTGGGATGAGAAGTGTTAGGCATGGTGTACACATCCAAATGAATAAGCTACCTATCCTAGTGAAAGAATCTCATCCCCCCTCTGTGCAAATAAATGCATTTGACAGTATTTAGAAAAGAAGCAGCGTTTAAGAAGTAAATTTGGAGTGAGCTAGAAAGCTATCGCAGAAGTTATCAGATGATTTCTCATTTTAAAATCCTCCCATTCTCTTAGGAGTATTTTGATCAGTCAACATCCTTTTAAAGTAGAGATACCTAGAATCAAACTCATGCTCCCTCCCTGCCATAGAATAAAATGCAATCTATCTTTTTGATCATATATATCTATATATATATCTATGCCTATACCTAGACCTATACCTACTCTATATTTATGTGTCTACGTAAATACCCTGAGTTTGTTCTTTTATTCAGTCTTTGTAATTTGTGCAGATCTACCTAGGATGTTCGCACCAGGGAGCAAGGTCCCACGCAACATTGAAGGTACACAAGCAAGGCTGAGACTTAGACTTCTGGACCAGGGAAAATGCACGTTAATTATATCATTACATGTGCCGTGCAGTTTCGCGGTGGAGAAATGAGGCATTAAAGTAGCATATAATAAGTAGACCTAATCTGCAGCTGGTTTTAGAAGTTAGACCAGGCTATGAACAGACATCCCCCAGATGGGTGATGGTGAGAGTGTTCGTTCAGCAGGTACTGGCAGGTGAGCTGAGTAGGGGAGCAGTGGTGGCAGTACTGAGACTTTCCTTGACTGTCCCACGCCATTCCACCCTGGCCTCAAATTACACACCCCCTTCAGCATAACAGAAGCCCCTCCATTAACCAAATACACCCTCTTACGAGGAGTTTATCAGCTGGCTGGTTTTCACTACTGAATTCCCTTGGATTTCACCCTTACCACGAGTACCATGTTATGTCCTTGAGAGGACTTTGCAGCCCATTTGTATTCATTTGCACCTCCGGTTCTACCCTTTTTCCTGTTCTGCCCTATTCCAAGCTCTGCAAAGTTGACGCTCACAGGTTGCATTATTCAGGCTTTCCTGCTGGCTGGCTGGCTCATTGTTGGGTTTGAGTATTGAGGTGCAATGGCGGTATAGGGAAGCGTGGAGGGAGAGACAGGTCATGGGATGTCTCCTCCTGCTCCCTCCTTGCCTTGGTGCCCTCGCCTAGGCAGGAATTGCACCCGGCCAGTTCCCCTCGAGACCTCCCCTCCGTGGCTCCAGCTCTCGTTGAGCAAACCGACTTTGATGTGCTATTGCCCCACCAATTTTGATTTGTTTGCTGACCTATGCATTGCTCCTGTAGGTAAGCCATCCCTAAGTTACAGTATCTTCACCTGAATGGTCTGGGATGGATTACTTCTGTTTCCTGCCGGAAACCGACCTCACACAGGGGGGTCTAAGGCCCTGTAGCTGAGGACACATTCTGTAAGTCCAATAAAAGCACCACTTTTCTTGCCTCACCCAAGGTGTTTGATGGCACACGACCAAAGGGTAGAGCCTTGGAGGCGGTAGTGCTTAGTGTCATGCTCTTTTCTAGTATGGATCAGATGGAAGGCTGGCTGACGGTGTATCTGCAAGGTTGGAGGAGGGTTTTCCCTGCCTCTTGATCCCCTCGCCTCCCTTCCTATTTGAGAGGCTACTTCTAACCTCTAACATTGCCATGGTGTCGAAAGCTGAGGAAAGTAAAATAATGTATCCTGAAACCTATGCATTTCTAGACTGGCAGCCAACAATATGATATGTAGATCCATGATAAATAGGTACAGTTTATGATGATGTTCTAAGTTCCTCCTTCCTCCAGCGCAGGGCTTTTACGAGATTCCTGGGGATCATACGTGGTCCCCGAATTTAATGTCTCAACATCTACCTCACTTGTGAGGAGGGTCACAACTAATTTGTGACCATTCAGAGTTAAAGTACACAAATAATTACCTATGCATTCATAGTTATCCTGTAATAGCAGAATACTTTCTTGCATCCAGCTGGGCTGTCTTGAGAAAGAGAAAAAGCAATTAAGATACAGCTAACATGCAGGAGATAGTACAGATCCCAGCTTGCTTTGTCTGTGTCACGGAAGTGAGTAGAGGTGCCGACTCAGGTCTGTCACCAACACCTTGGGATAAAACGACCAAGAACCACCCTCACATCAAACCATTACTAGAGGGTTAGCTTCTCATTTTGTGATGTGTACTGTATATAAAGAGATCTTGTTTGCTCTTTGTGGAGAGAGCCGATGTCAAGGAGTCACAATCATCATGAACCATTGGTGTTTGTATTAAGTGTCAGCTTCAGGAGGGCGGGGACTTTGTTTCACCCCCTGCGATGGCCCCAGGGAGCAGATGACCCTCTGGCTTTAACAGATGCTCCGTAGGTCTTTGTAAGAGGAAGGGAGTGGACAGTTTCCTCTGCTGGACACGCACAGGCACTTCTAACCTCTGCCTCCGAAGCATGATTTGAGGACAAGAGATCAGTCTTTAGGTGCCAGCTAAGCTGCTTCCACTGAGATCTGTCTTTTACTAGGTGTACCTTCTCATGTGATTTAACTATTTTTTTTTTTTTTTTTTAGAGAGAGTCAAGATTTTACTCACTCTCCAAGAAAGGAGAGGGGCATAGTGTGGAGAGATACACCAGCCTGATGTAACTAATTTTTGCAGTTCAATTTCTTCCTCTAGGCTTCTGTAAAATAAGTTACCAATATTTACCTCACTGTATTGTAAGAGTTAAATAATGTGAGGCATGTGGAAATCCAGGGTAGGAAACATCAACTATGTGATTTGTCACTATCATTCTTTTTACTATGTGAGATTATTGAGGAGCAAGCTGCATTTGTAACTTCTGCACCAGGAAAAGCTCATGGACATTCCCAGCACCGAGAGAGTCTATGGAAGGGAGGAACTTAACTGTCAGGCTGATCCTCTAGAAAGGTGCACATTTGAGAAATGGAGGCTTATGCCAAGATGAGGGTCCTTCTCCACCTACATTTTATTTGAGATGGGTCGAAGTTGGCTCTGAATAAAGAAAGCGATCATTTTGATCAATTTGGCTCACATAACTTTTCATTGCAGGAGGAAATTTTTTTTTTCATGGAAATAAATCAAATAGGCTGGATAGAGCCCCACTAACTAGGGACTCCAGCTTTCCTAAATGCTTTGCTGAACCAGTTTTCTCATCTGTATAATGGACATGAAAATCCTAGCCTTCCCTCTTACACAGGGCTGCAGGGAAGGCTGTATCAGAGAATGAATCAGACTGTCCTTTATTAGCTTTGGGACTGGGTAGATTTAGAAGTTACTATGTTTTTAATTAGGAGAGTTTGGTCAGTGAGTGGATCAGACTGTCCATTCCTTGTAAAGACAGGCATGATGGTAGGTGAGAGGGTAGAAAGCTGGTAATCACCTGACACACTGCCCTTCTATTTGGTAGTATGACCCTTCAGCTCATGAAAGATCTGAGGAACCATGGGAACAGCATCCCCAGTTCAGGAGAAGGAGGAATGCCCCGCTCCCTTCCTGGCAAAACCCCTGAAGCTCCCACGGCCCCTCAGGCTGAAAGCTGAGTCAAACATCGTTGCTCATAAAGCAATCAATACCAGCCTTTGTTCTGTTCTGAAGACAGAGGCAGCCCTGTTCCAATCGGAGTGGGGTGTGTGCAGCACCCCACTTCCGGGCCTGGCCTGGCCAGCAGTTGTGAAGGAAACAACTTGCTAACCCCCGGGGACTGTGGCGATGAAAGTCACTGGGGACTTGAAAATGAGAATGTCAGTACATTGCTTCTATTTATCTTTTCCTTAAAGACAGAAGTAGAAAAGATTTAAAGCAAATGTTGTCTGGAGATGATACAACATTTTCAAACTCTATGCTGTCAAGCTCCCCCAAGATCTGGGTCTGCCTCATGGACAGTGGTTTCCAACACTTTTTTTTTTTTAAATTTTATTGTTGTTGTATTACGTCCATCCCTACGTTGCACCCATCTGTCCCCCTCCAACACTTTTTGACTATGCAATTATATGTTGATCAGAGAAGCCCAGCATGTGACACAGGTAATAGTGGACCTGCCTCAGTTGAAGGGAAATGGGCGTCCCTGAATGCGGTATTTGTCCGGTGATTGTCACCTCGAAGATGGAGATCTTTTGGTTCTGGTCCCTCTACGCAGGTTGTCTAGTCCCTCTGTCAGATCACTGAAATGATGCCCCTTCCTGCTGGGCCTCTCAGGTATAGGCACCAGGGACCACCTGGATGCTTGAGACCAGAACTGTGTCATCTCTTATCTCCACAGTTATACATTGGCACCAGGCAAGTTAGTGTGCACTTCCTCAATTTACCTGGATTTTCCATTCTGTCCACCTTTCCATTGCCACCTGCACTTGAGTTCCTCCCCATTCTTCCGTCTGTCTTGGAATGTGTCTGTTTTCTGAATTCTTGGCTCCCTTAGGTCTGGGCAGCTTTGCATGGTAGTTATCTCTGCCTACATTTCACATGTGCGAAGATAAGGCTTGCAGAGGTTACATAATTTGCTCAACACTAGTAGTACAGTTAAGATTTCAATGAACTATGTGCGCAATATTCGTTGTTTCTTTTTCCATGTAGAGATTGAAAGATGTGCAAGAGCAGGTCTGAGGTATTGGACTGTCTTTCCAACTTTCTCTAATTCTGTTAATCAGGACTCCTCCAGTCTCAGTGACTAAAACCCAACTCTAAACTGGCTTCAAATACAAAGGGAATTTATAGGTTGACACTTCAAAATGTTAGCTTCAGGTATAGCTAGTTCTAGGTGCTCAAACAATGTCATCAGAAGTGAGCTCTCTACATCCCTACATTTTGCAGGTCTGTCTTGGTTTTGTTTTCTGGCAGATGCTCAAATAGGAATATTCCAAGACACTGCAGCTCACTTTTTCACTTCCCAAGCCTGTGGGGATGGCCTCTTGTCTGATTGCTTTGGAAAGTTTCTGAGGCTGATTTTGGATTGATGTAGGTATGTGCCAATCCTGAAATGATCACTGTAGCCAAAAACCGCACCCCCCCAAAAAAAAAAAAAAAAAAAGAAAAAGAAAAAGGAACTAAATTGATTTGGTGATATGTGTGACATAGGCCCACACCTAGATTTGGGGATGCATCAAGCCACATGAAATGAAGCAGAAAAGAAAAATACTGGGTTGCTATTGCTATTATGAAAATGGCAATGCAAACACTGGGCAGGGAAAAACAAAGGCTACTATGATGCTATTCATACCATCTTATTAAAGCTTTTCTTTATTTTTCTTCCTTCCTTTCTTCCTATAATGTTTATTAAGTATGTTCATATAAATTACTTTCTTGGGTCCTTCTTTGACATTACAAAATAGAGTAGGGCACCGGGATCCAGAGGAGGAAATGATCCTCTTTCCTCTCCAAGAATTTGTCCATGGCAAAATAGAACTGGTGAGGTTCAGTGAAATATATGTGTCTGAACGAGAGAGGGACAATCATTTGTGCCCATGAGAAATCAAGGCTGGGACTTTAACCTCATTAGCAGCAAGCTCCTAGCTCTTTAGAAAATGAGGTAGCAAATGGTACATGAAAATTAATGCACATCCCAAATGTCTAATGTGTTACCAGACTGAGAAGACCCTGGGGCAAGCGTGACTCATCCGGTGACTACAGTATGAGCCATGTATCATTAGGGGTCTGCAGAGAGGATTTATAAAGAAACACACTCTGTGTAGTTTATTAATTTATTCATTGTCAACTGTTCTTTAATGTTGAGGGAAGGAAGGCTTTGTCCAATGAAGCTATAAGTGCGTTTGAGGCACAGTAGAAGGGGATCAGTGGTTCTTCTGAAAGGGTATTAAGTCACAGCCAGCATGAGCCTGGCTCTCCGTGATCAAATGGTGTGTCAGGTTGAGCTTAGGAAATGAAGTGCCATTGTCTGGTATGGTTATGAATTTGGGGCTTAATTGTGGGATGATTCGGGCTTTGCTGAATCATCCACAACCTTTGAAAAATAATTTAGAACATTTTCAATTACAGAGCCGGGCAATATTATATTAATTTCAGGTGTACAACATAGTGATTTGACATTTACACAACTCAGGAAGTGATCACCCTGATAAGTCTAGTGCCCATTTGACACTATATAATTGTTATAATATTGACTATACAGTATTCCCTATTCCATACTTTACATTGTTAGACTATTTTTATAACTACCGATTTTTACTTCTTCATCTCTTCATCTTTTTTTTTTTAATTTTATTGTTGTTGTATTACATCCATCCCCTTTTTGCTCCCCTCTGTCCCCCTCCCC
>PVIW01002741.1:187050-201322 GCA_004026585.1 Noctilio leporinus | reverse complement strand
ACACAAACTTTTTTAAAATTTTATTGTTGTTGTATTACATCCATCCCCTTTTTGCTCCCCTCTGTCCTCCTCCTCACCTACCCATTCCCCCCAAAGTCAATCCCACCTGTTGTCCATGTCCATGGTTCCCTTCACACACAAACTTAATAGAACAATGCTCCAATAAGTTATAACTCTAGGAATAAAGAAATAGAGTCCAACCCAAAACTGAGATATTATGCAGTTGATAATTATGTTTAGTTAAAATATTTAATAAATTAGTGCAATGCTTACACTAAAAAATAAAATGAATCATAGAAAATATAATAAAACATTGTTTATAATATATGATCCCAACTTTCAATTCAATGCTATCCTGATAAATTCAGACCATTAATGCAATGATATATATTTTGTTTTTACTCAGAAGGCAAAGAACATTGTTAAAGTGAATGGGGTCCAAGTCCTATTATCCTCCAGAAAACCAACAGAGGCATAGCTTATAAAAGAAAAAGATGAAAAGCTCTAGAAAGTTATTTAAAAAGCCACAATTTCCTAATAAATTCAGACTGCGTACACAATCAATTCACATTATTCAAAGTATGAGTCTTAATTAATTAGAATAACGGCAGTAACAACAATTAAGACTCTTACTGCCTACTGAAAAGAAAAATAAGACTATAATGATTCATAATTTATGCCATGCAACTAATGAGAAATATTAAGTTACTTTACTATCTATTTATTTATTTGTTTGTTTATTGGTTTATTTATTTATCTGAGCACATAGAATTAAGTATTTTTGTTCCACTTAAGCTATTCCTGACTCTTTAACAGGGTATAGAGATTCCAAAGATAAATAAAAACAACTCAAAATTTAGTGGATGGTCACAGAGATTGAATGTAATAAGCACAACACCTGAGTGAACATAAAGCACCATGGGGTAGGGACCCTCTGAGTTTTGGGCAAATAGCAGAAGGTTCACAGAATGGCTGAGTCTGGGCTGAGCCATAAAATGTGTGCAGACTTTGCCAAGCAAACAAAAGAGAAGGGTTATCAAGAGGGAATTTAACAGGCTCAAAAGCCCAGAGATGAAAGAGAATGCTCCCGCTTTAGGAACCCATATATTTCAGTAAGGCTAAAATGTAGGGTACTAGATGGAGGGGGTTGGAGAGAAATAAAGTAAGTAGGGGGAAATAAAAACAAGGTGATTTTTATACTGTTCTTAAAAAGTTTGGGGTACTTTTGAAAGCAATGGAAAGACTATGAAAAGTTTAGGGCCGAGACGTAACAGCTCTCATTTGTGCTTCAGAAACATTATTCTCGATGAGTTTGGAGGCTTGCAGAGTTACAGACAAGAAGGTTTACTCAGGAAGTTGGACTTCAGCTTGCACACATTTGTCACTGTAAGACTGACTCCGCCAAGGGAAATCACAGAGACCCTGCCCTCAGTGATCTCAGTGTCCAATTTATAGAATCCCTAATCATGACAGAGAGAAATGCTCTTTCTTGAGATAAATGTGTTGTTTGCCAGCACTTCGACGCCAAGAGAAGTGTTGGCTTAACAGAGTTAATTAATCCTCTTTTTCTGCCACTGGGATAAACAAAAACAAAAGGGGGGAACAGAAATAAATATTATAAAAAAATAAAATTCAAAGCAGATCAAAGGGTATGCACCAGAGAATTCAGCAACTGCCACCCTTAAGCAAAAAGACAGTAAATGAAGAAATGAGTTTTGGCAGCCCAGCCAATGGTATGTTAAAGAAATTAATCCAGGAGGGATGTAATGACCTGAAAGAAGAAAAAAAAAAATGATGAGCAAAGACCAGAAGGGTCAGAAGAGAGAAAAAAAAAAAAAAAGCAAATGAGTAACAGCTATTTTCTTCTCTGTCCTGTTTGAAGGATATCAGATTTAAGGTGTCAGCAAAAGTAGAAGATAATGGTAAAGTAAACCAAAGATTGATTTGGCAAAGTCATTTTAATTTCTTATTCTTCTTTCTTGTTAAGGCAAAGAATACTATTTTAATTTACTGTCATAATGAAGGAACTGACTACTGATAAAGACAAACTAGTCCAAGAATGATGAAGCTTCAGGTTCAAGAATGATGAGACTCAGGATGCATTTTCAGACACCTTTTCCAGCAGAAGATTAGAGTTGCTTTTGAGATTCATACCTTTAATATAATCCTTGTTGATGGTTGTTACATTTTCTTTCTAGAAGAGACTAATGCAGCAGAGAATTAAACTGAAATCATTAAATTCTTTCAGAGAAGATTTCGATCCAGCCTACCTAAAGTTAGTGAATACTATAATAAGAAGTTGTTAATACTAAAGCTTTTGGTAGTCAATCTGATTCTTAAACTAATTTTCTAACTCATTAGGCAGAGTCTTATTTTCTTTTAGTTCTGTGAGATCATCATTTTTTTTAATTAATTAATTTTTTAATTTAATTTTACTGTTGTTGTATTACATCCATCCCCTTTTTCCTCCCCTCTGTCCCCTTCCCCACCCTCCCAATCTCCCCCAAAGTCAATCCCACTTGTTGTCCATGTCCATGGTTCTTCCATGCTAGTTCCTTGACTAAACTGCTCCCTTTCTTTGCCTCCTCCTCCCCTCTCCCCTCTGCCCACTGAAGGTCTATTCATTGTATTCATGTATCTGGTTCTGTTTTGCTTGTTTGTTTGTTTTGTTCATTATTGTCCTGTAATGGGTGAGATCATATGGTATTTGTCTTTCACTGACTGGCTTAATTCACTAAGCATAAAACTTTCCAGTTTTATCCATGTTGTTGCGAAAACAGAGATCATCTTGATGCTGTGAAGATATGTTCCTGACCAAAGGCTCTCAAATAAACCAAAACAGCACAGGAACAGGTCAGGATTTGTAGAAAATTTTGCATAAAAGCCACAGAGATTCAAGTTCTCATTCATCACCTGGTTTGTACATTTTACACATAATTTAATATTTGTTTCTTGAGCCTAAAGTGATAGTATTCACCATGGGGAATTGAAAGCAGCCAATCAGTTTCAAATTTTAAAAAACATCCACCCTTAACCCTGTTTTATGAATCAGGAAAATGTGTTACCAAAAGATCTAATTAAAGCCCTTGCTGGTAGCACAGTGGATAAAGTGCTGGCCTGCGAACCCAAAGGTCTCTGGTTCAATACCCGGCCAGGGCACATAACCAGGTGGCAAGCCAGGTCTCCAGCCAGGTCCATAGCTGGAGGCAGGTGAAAGGCAACCATACACTTATGTCTCTCTCCCTCTCTGCCTCTCTCCCTTCCTCTCTCTCTGGAAATAATAAATTAAAAATTTTTTTAAAAGATCTAATTGTTAAAGAAGTTACGGAATAAAAGTCAAATTAAGAAACTCTCAGATAATTTGACTTCATTAGTTAATACTATGTTCTAGAATATGAAAAAAAAGGTATATAACATTATGTCCATTTACCTTTATTAAAAATTAAACTCCCAATAGTGGTTAAGTCTGCCATCTGATTTCTAAAATTTTACTTTCATCTTTCTTTTATTTAACTTTATTGTTGTTGTATTACATTCATCTCACTTTTTCCTCTCTTCTTCTCCCTTCTCCTCCCTCTTTATTCCCTCAGTCAATCCCACATGTTGTCCATGTCCGTGGGTCATCCACGCTAGTAGCTTCCATCTTCCTCAGTCCAGCCTGTCCATTCTACTCACTGCCCCTGCTAAAAAAGAAGCATTTCCACCAACTCCCTGAAAATCAAGGTAAAAGGAGCATATGCCAAGAAAGCTGCCTTATACCATGTGTGGACAAGATGGCAACCAAAGCAGACAATGTCCCCAGGGACCTTGTCTTGTCCTCTGGATGCAGTGAGAATTTTCTCAGTTTTCTATGGGATGGGAGCATAGAATCTGCTGCTGGAGAGCTAATTACTAACGTGGAAAAAAAAAAAAAAAAGGACTCGATTCAAGTCAAAGTTTCCTCAAACATTGTTTGATTTTTAAATCCATACAATAGCAGAATTGACATTTGCAGCCTGCTACCACATTCATTTACAAGGTTTTATGTTATTTTATTTTCAGGTTAGAAATGTTTGAAGAGGCATTTATCATTAAAGCCATGGCCTTTACCCCTAAGAGCTTTGCCTTCCAGGTACAATAACACAAACTGCTAATTAAAAGAGGGAAAGCAACCAGAAGTGATCACAAAGGGGCATCTCTTCCTTATCAACATAAAACAATAGACCAGCTTCTTGCAGTGCTCCATGAGGCTTAGTATTGGGAAGCCCTTAATTCTACTGTCTTAAGAACATGAGGGGAAGGAAAGGCATTATTCTCTTACACAGTAATAATAATCCAAAGTAGGCTAAATTATGCACAAAAACAACTCCCAAATCTCTGTGATTGAATCCAACAGAAGTTCATTTTGCATAGTCACAAAATGAATGGCAGGTTCCAGACAACACTGGGGGCAACTTGCACTCAGAGGGTGACTCAGTAACCTAGGTTGAGAGAGGTATCACTCGCTTGTCAATGTATATCCAGAATATTGTCCTCCTTGTTCTGTGCAGCAGGAAGAAAGTGCTAGTCTCACAAGTAATTCAATGCTTCATCCAGGAAGTAATGAAAGATCGAATTCACTGGCCAAACTAGACACATGCTCCCAACTAACTGTATGAGAGCGAGAAAACATCATTCCCCCAGAAATTAGATGAAGAGAATCAGAGAAGAGAGAGCACTAAAGTCTATACACAACATCTTACATATATACAGTCCTTCTCAGTTTATATAACATTCACATAGAGTGACAGATAATTGTTTTCAATGAGGGATCCCCTTTCTTTTGAATACAATTTAAAGTATCTTATAAATACCATTATTTTCCTTTCCTTGTTTCTTTGCTATTTGCATTGAAATGTGAATTTTTATTCTTACCAAATGTCAGATAAATCAGTTAAGAAAATTGATTTATTCAAGTGAGACTATTTTGGTATGTTTAACACTGCTTTCAAAAACATATTTTGGCATACCTTGCCGCCAACTATCACCCAGAAGAAAATTTTATGAGCTCTATGTTATAGACAAACAAAATTAGAGTCTAAGGCAATGTGTTTCAAAAAGCCCTCTGAATTAGGAAAAGTCTGAATTAGCACCTTCCACTTTACATATGGGGATGCTAAATTATAAAGAGGTTAAGTAATTTGACCAAGGTCACACACTAATTAGTGGCAGGGTCAGGATTCAACCAGATGTCCTGGCTATATATCCCACTTTTAACTGCAACTGTAAATAGCCTCACATACCAAAGGAAAAAATATATAACATTGATTTCTATTAAAGAGGAAGTAAAAGAGCATAAATGTGAACAAGATGACAGAAAACATACGTTGGAGGGCCTTTTGTATCTTTTGTGCCATGCAAACAAGGTTGAGTTAATCCTCTAAGCCAGAGGCCAGGAAATTTTTCTGTAAAGCATCAGATAGTAAATAGTTCAGGTCTCTCTTTCACAAATACCCAACTCTTCTTTGTTTATGTCTACTCTCATGTAATAGGAGAATTAAGTTTTGTGTGTACAGAAACAGACGATGGGCCAGAGTTGGTCCATAGGCTACAGTTTTCCCTGCTCTGAGCAATGAGAGGCTTTGAAGACTTCAGATGGAGCAGCGACATAACCCAATTTGTGGTGGATGGATGCTGTTTATAGTAGATAGGTGGTGTGGGGCAAGAAACAGAAAGTAGCAAAAAACAGTTCATATAAGAAATGATGGTGCCTAAATGGAGGCAGCAGCAGTAGGAAGTAGAAAAGTGCATAGAGGGAAAGAGGTCTTTGGATGGTAGAATCGATGAGATGTGTCATTCAATAAGCTGTGTGGGGTGGAGGGGAATAAATCCAGAAGGACCATGGATGCAGAGTGGAAATAGGTAATTCTTAAGAAATACAGGAGAAGGAGTAAGACTGGGAGAATTGAAGGGGGAAGACATACTATGGGAACAAATGTGAGGTATCTGGACTGGCCTGGAGCAGATGCCCACTAGACACTTGAGCATCCATGTCTGGGGCATAGGAGAGAGGACTGCATGGGAAATATGGGCTCAGACTCAACAGCATAAAGATAAATTTGTTAAGCTATGGTAGTAAATGAAATAGCTCCAGAAGGACTAAAGAAAGCAATAGGCTGATGGGAGATTCATAATATCAATATTTAAATAAATATCAATATTTAAGGCTGTGATGGGAGAAGAGACACCTGGAAAGAAGACCATGAGAGGCAGATGAGTTAAATAAAAAGGAAAAAATGGGGAAGGAAAGTTTAAGAAGGATGGAGAGGTCAGCAGTGGTAAATAGTGCAGGAAAACCAAATAAGATGACTGAGAATGTTCAGAAAGTTGACCATTAGAGGATCACTGGTGGTATTAGAAAGAAGAGTTATAACATACTAGAGAGGAAAAACACCCACTTCCAATAAGTTGAAGAGAAAACAAACAAACAATAAAAATCTAAAAAACCATGAGTTTAGGTGAAAAGGATGTTTACATTGGTTGATGGAAAAAGCCCACATGGGCAGAAAACAGGGACACTAGGAAGATTTAGACAAGAAAGAGAGGGGACTCCGTGGAACAAGGTTCCAGAGAGGTACAAAGCAGAATGCAGAACACAGGAATGAATATGGGCTCACTTTGAGTAGGAGGGTACAGGAGAAACGTGTGGGTTATTCTGAGATGGAGAAGCAAAATAATGAGGAGATTCATAGCTGATGAGCCTCTACTTGATCTGTGAGTAAAAAGCAGTGACTTACATGCCTATGTAACTAGAAAGGTCCGAGACAGGGTTAATTTTAATTCATGGGCTCAGAAAAGCTTTTCTTCTTCCTTCCTTGCCTCTCTCCCTCCCTCCCTTCCTCCCTTCCTTCCTTCCTGTGCCCTAAATGAGGTTTTCCTTATCCTTGGCCCAGTTTCAACTTCAGCTCCCTGTGAAACTTTCCTCAATGTTCCTCAACCTCCAACAAAATTCAGTGAGCCCACCTCTGTGTTTTCATTAAAGGTTGCCGCTACTGCCAACGGAGAAACTCATTCTAGTTGGCTATGAACATGTCTTCCCTCCGCCCTGGACTCTGAATATGCAAAGCTGGCTGTGATCTCACCCTTCATTTCCTAACAAAGTGCCGCACACCTTGAAGGAATAAAATACATGTTTGTTGAAATGGAATGCATATGGGAATTTGGCAAATCAAGAATGTCTTTTGAAACTTCAATTTCTTGGCTAATTAGACATAAAGTAAGGAAAGTGGATGAGTGACAAATATTAAACTCTGAATCCTCTTCAAAATGTATAATAATATGTGGAGCAGCAGGAACCTTTATTCTTTCCCTCTGAAAATATAATTAGAGCTATAAATGGCTAGAAGAATCATTTACTCCATTCTCCCAAGCCTCCAGGTATGTTATATTAAATTATCTCAGACAGTTGAAAATGTATTTTTTTATTTCAGAAAACGGTATTTTAATTCTATCATTCTAGTATTTAAAAAGGCCTCTGTTAAGCACCTCATCCTGATTTCTTCTCTAAAGTCCACATGGTACAAATTAATTTGGCGTAGAGACAGCTGAATGAGATTCCTTTTGCTATAATTTTACAAATGAAAGAGAAAGAATTGACTTTAATTAATTTGAAATTCTAAATAATTAAGCAGGGAATTTTTTTTTTTTTTTTTTTTTTATCCTAAAGCATCAACTTATAGGAACTTCAGTCCTGACCCAACTAAGTTTTAGATGTGAGGCATATTAGGGTAAAGGGCACAAATAAGGCAGCTCATTAAGTCACTGTATATATAATAGCCCCTTCTAGATCACTCTTCCCTGTGAAAGATTCCTAGGATTTGTGAAGGTAGCTATTTATTCCCTTTCTGTCGTCAGGAGAGTTTGAGGTCTGAATTTGATGACATCGGTAGTCATTCATACTAATAATTAGAATGAATAAAAACTGGGGATTAGGAGGAAAAGAGAATGATAGAGTATGGATTGAGGTTGTTCTGGGGAAACCTAGAGAGATTTAGGGGATGAGGAAAAGTCAAAAGAGGCTGCCCTGCATCAGTGGATGGGGGAGGGGTCAGGTGTGCAGCCCTAGGGGAGCAGAACCAGTGTTCCAGCCCAGGAATAGGGGGAGGGCTTTCTAAGGGCCACCCCACTTGGCTATTTCAAGGTTGAACACAGGTTCCCTCTGTCTCTCCCATGTCTTTTATTTCCCCTAGGACTACAGTCAGATTTTAGACACAGACTTGTATAATTGGGAAAGCAAACAAAAATCAGGCACTGGAAATTTGGAAAGAGGACCAAAAAGGGAAATAAACTATTTATTAGGAGAGAATGATAGTGTTATAAGGATAGAGTGTCCAGGATTAGATAAATTCAGACCCCATATCCTCCATTTATCTGTGAATTGGACAAATAAACTGTTTTCTTTAAACCTTGCTCTCCTCATCCATAATGGGAAAAATGGCATCTCTCCTACAGGGTCTTACAAGGATTAAATAAAACAATAAATACTAAAATACAGCATGTGCTCAATTAGCAGCAGTAGTTATATTATTTGCAGCCAAGAAAAACACTTAAGCAGGAGATCCTATAAGAGATATGAGGTCTGTCCCGAAAGTATTGGCTGTGCAAAATGTTTTAATTATATTGACATTGGATTGATGTTTTCGAGACAGACCTTATAAATAACAAATTGTAGAGCATATTATTCCTGACTTAAGGTAAATAAAATAGCATTGATAACGTTTGTTTTATTTTCTGCTGTAAAAGTAAAATAAATATGAGAGTCCTCTTAACTTTACCTGCAACATTTGTTTCTCTAGATGGTCTTGTTTCCCTCCCATGGAGCTTCCACAGTGAGGGTGTGGAGTGAGCAGTGATGCTCAGCCTGATCTCCCCTGGTCAGACCAAACACTCCTTCCCCCAGCTCCTGGGCCTATTAACAATGTAAGGCTCCCAGCTGAGTCCCTCAGCAGGAGAGAGCTGCCCTCAGTCTTTGAGAGCTGCCTTACCCAAGGTCATGTTCTTCTCAGGGTGGCGGAAAGCCTCTGATACTGTTTGATGTCCCTTCAGGCTACAAAGACCCAGCTGCCTTGCCTCCACCTCAGGTTGGGACAACTCTGAAGGGCTCCACTCAGAGTCAGCAGAGGCCTTTGTCAGAACTACATCCCTAGGAACTTGTCCCTCTCCCCCGTTCCACTTCCCCCAGGGACTGACCCTGCTGAGCACTTCCCAGGCTCCATCTCAGAGCTCACTATCCTGGACCCAACCTGCCACAGAGGGTTTCAGAAAAATAAATATTGTCATTGGAGAGAGACTGCCAGGACTCCAGAGAGGAAAGTGAGAAGAATTTGGGGAGTGATAGGTGGCCAGCCTCCTACAGGGGTCATGGAATATGACTGAAAACTTTGTGAAGGAACTGGACATGCGCCAGGAGGAGAGTGGCAGGGGATGGAATGCAGAGTGGTTTGACATGAGCGTGGAAGATCTCAGAATCAAGAAAGTCCCACAAAACAGCCCTAGTCTATGACAGAAATACAAACTGAGAGGGAAAGAGGCCAGGGTACCCTCCACCTGGCATGGCCATATCGTGTGATGAAATGCCAAGGACCATAGATAGCTTAACTATTCAAACACATGATTGAACAACATTTTTCTCCTTTAGAAGTTTGTTTTGTTTTGTTTTTTTCTCAACTCTGTAGTACAAAGTAAAGAAAAGATGAAATTCATTTGATCCAAGTTCTCTTTTTCCCCTGGGTCTAAACATTTTCATAACAATACTTACTCCCCTTTGAGCTTTCTCTTCTACAGACAAAATAGAAGCTGTTTGTTTTGACCTCAACAGCTTGTCCAACCACTCCTTTCATTGTAAACTTTTGTATTATAGCAAAGAGTTGTGAAGAGTTTATAAACTCTGTGAACTCTGGCATATAGCTTAAAGGACACAAATTGGCTGTGCCGCCAATTCTGTGCTAGTTTAAAAGGGCAGATTTTATACTTTACAGTAAAAATACTTACCAGATATGCTGGAAACATGAGTGTTTGAGGGTTTCTTGTCCTGGCCTTTATCATTTTTTTAATTTATTGAGTATTTTATTATTTCTTGCTAATGGTAGAATTGTGTTTCAGGTTGTACCTAGAGGTAGTGGCAAATTTGATAAAAAACAGTGTACTTCGCCTAGAAATTGACGATCATGTCTCACCTGGCAGTTCTAGGGAGCCTTGTAGGAATAAATTAAATGAAGGTTTTTGTCCCCCTTTTCCAGGCAGTGCGACACATTTTTTCCTCCTCCTCACCCCATCATAACGGCTTTAAGTTATTAAGAAATCATCAACATGTGCATTATTCAAGAGCTATGACAGATCATTCTCCCATCAATTAATGCCACTAGAGTGAGTATTAGAAACCACTAAGGATAGGAGAGGGAGAAAAAGGAGCCTTCTTGGAACCACTGTTTGCCTGCATCTGAGAACTGAAAGGTCAGAGCCAGCACATGGGTCCCCTCCCCTCCCTCCCTCCCTCCCTGCACTGGGCAGGGGTCTACGTTGGTCATGAAGCCTAGAGATGAGTACAACTGACTGGTAATCCATCTCAAGACACTTCAGGCCTAGATGATCTTCACCTGCACCTTGTGCCAGCCACAGACACAGAACAGAGAAGATAGAATGGATCACCCATGAGTAAGTCCCCACTTGCTGAAATGTGGGAGAGCATGTACAAGTATATTCTTTTTCTAGGGCTGCTGTAACTAAGCACCACACACTGGGTGGCCTAGAATAACAGAAGTTTATTTGTCTTACAGGTCTGCAGGCCAGAAGTCTAAAATCAAGAAGTAGGCAGGGCCATGTTCCCTCTGAAGCCACTAGAACTAATGAGAATCTATTTCAGGCCCTTCCTTGTAGATGATTTATAGCTCTAGCTTATAGAGTCATCTTCTTCCTTTGTCTTTTCACATGGTCTTCCCTCTGTGTGTCTAACTTTCCCCTCTTAATAAGGACACCAGTCATATTAGCATAGGACAGGCCCCACACTAATGACCTCACTTAACTTGATCACCCCAAATAAGACTCTATTCCCATGTAAGGTCAAATTCTGAGGTATTGGGGGGGTCATACTTCAACACATCTTTTGGGAGGACAGAATTCAACCCACAACAGCACATAAATATTCTGACTCTCATACCTGGACAGTTGGCTTTCTGTGGAGAAAATCCATTCACTATTGAGATAAACCCCGGAGAATCTTCGAAGATTGCCTAGCAGAGTAATTTAAGATCAAAGGGCAGGTCCTGGAAACCAGACAAAACTGCCTACAAATCACAGGCCTGCCGATTCCCAGTGAGACCCCTTCTCTAAGCCTTGGGGTTCACTCCTGCACACTGGGGTGAATTATGCTTTACCTGTTTCATAAAATTGATGTAGTAGAGCTGAACTGAAAAAAATATAAGCAAAGCATTTGTATAAAGGTCTGGGCACATGTTCTAGATTCAATATGCATATCAGCACTTTTCAAATGTTAAGATTCTCCCTCTTTATAGAAAGAAAACTCCTGAGTATAGCCTTCAGGTATTGCTTAAAGGTTTGTCCCAAACCCAAAAGAACTATCTAAGCTTCCTTCCTGGCTTCTTACAGAGGCACTGTAAACAATGACATGCAAATTGGGTAGGGTTGGATCTTATCTTCCAGCCAATCTAGATAGAGATCTGTTATTTCCAAGCTCTTTCACATTTGTATTGTCCAGAGAGAAATGTCTTTTTCTCTTCCTTTAATAATAAAAAGAAAGTCACTGTTGGAGTCAATAAATTATGTGGGTCATGGAGGCAAATTACAGAGCTAATACAATGGGTCTGAAAACAAGAAAGGAATTGCTAATGTAATCAGATTTGAACAAGCTTTGGAAATGGTCCCTATTTTGCAGTGCTGAAGGTATTTTTCTAAATCATTGGTTGCTTTCAACAACCCCATTAGAAAATGAACTAAAAGGGAGGAAAGCAAATTCAGCAGCAACTTATCTTGTCAGGACAAATGAAAAACAAAAACAAAACAAAACACCTTCCTCACCAAAAAGTTGTTTTGCAAGGAATATTCAATATCAAATAATCCTATTTGAATTTTGCCACTCCTACAAGTCTTAGAAAGAATAATTTGTGGAAAAAATTGTGCTGAGAAGGGTGATAGAGAGTGGAAGGGAGACAAGTGAACTGTCTTCATCGCTACCTACCTAGATAAACAGAAAAGATTTTTGGAGCTTTTACTGTAATGAAAATTATAAGATTCCACGCCTCAGTTTGAATGTAATATGTGAACCTCTTATAATAAGATGTCACTGAAGACTTTGACTGCCCAACCAGTGAAAGAAACACTACAGTATGGATACCCCTAAGGTCTTATTTGCTGAGTAATAAATACTCAGTAAATGCAAACATTTTATCATTTCTTTGTGAGGTGATTCATATGCGCTAGTTGCCCTGAAAAGTCCCAGTTTATACTTGTTGCCTCAAATACAAATATTTATAATGTCTGCTTTCACTTTCAAAAATGAGCTAGTTTGGATAATAAATTACATGGTCTACCCTTTTTGATAAGCAACCTTGGGAAAGTCTGTGAATATCTCGCCATCCAGGTTTCTTTTTACATTTGGAAAAGATATCTGAAACTGCACTTAAAAATGTATTCATGCCCTTGGCTGGTGTGACTCAATGGATTGAGCACCAGCCGGCAAACCCAAGGGTTGCTTGTTTGATTCCCAGTCAGAGTGCATACCCAGGTTGCAAGCCAGGTCTCCAGCCAGGTCCCCAACTGGAGAAAGGTGAAAGGCAGCCATATATTGATGTTTCTCTACCTTTCTTCCTTCCTCTCTTCTTCTCTCCCTAAAAATAATGAATAAAATCTTTTTATAAAATAAGAATTTATTTGGGGGTAATTTTCTTCAATGTTAGATGTAAGCACTTTTCCTAATGTGATAATAGACATGTATTTAGGGTCTTTAAAGTATATTTTATTTATTATGCTGTTACAGTTGTCCTAATTTTTCCCCCATTGCCCTCCTCTGTCCACTATCCCCCCTTCCTTCCAGCAATCCCCCTCCTTAGTTCATGTCCATGAACGTTCTTTGGCCTCTCCATTTCCTATACTATTCTTTTTTTTCTTTTAAGATTTTATTTCATTATTTTTAGAAAGAGGGGAAGGGAGAGAGGCAGAGAGGGAGAGAGACATCAATGTATGGTTGTGTTTCACCTGCCTCCAGCCACAGAGCTGACTGGAGACCTGGTTTGCAACCTGGTTATGTGCCCTGGCTGGGGAATCGAACCTGCAACCTTTGGGTTCGCAGGCCAATGCCTTATCCACTGTGCCACCAGACAGGGCTCCTATACTATTCTTAATATCTCCCTGTCTATTTTGTACTTACCAATTATGCTTTTTAATTTTACCTTTTCCCCCACTCGCTTCCTTCCTCCTCCCCACTGACAACCCTCCAGATGATCTCCATGTCTATGATTCTATTCCTGTTCTAGTTGTTAGTTCAGTTCGTTTTAATTTTTAGATTTAGTTGTTGATAGTTGTGACTTTGTTGTCATTTTAATGTTCATAGTTTTGATCTTCTTTTTCTTAAATAAGTCCCTTTAACATTTCATATAATAAGAGCTTTAACTTTACCTTGGTTGGGAAGCACTTTATCTGCTCTTTCATTCTAAATGATAGCTTTGCTGCATAGAGTAATCTTGGTCATAGGTCTTTGCTTTTTATCACTTTTAATACATCTTGCCAGTCCCTTCTTGCCTACAACGCTTCTTTTGCGAAATCAACTGATAGTCTCATGGGAACTCCTTTGTAGGTAGCTCTCTTCTTTTCTCTTGCTGCTTTTAAGATTCTCTCTTTATCTTTAACCTTTGGTATTTTAATTTTGATGTGTCTTGCTGTGGGCCTCTTTGTGACTTTGTGCTTCCTGGACTTATATATCTATTTCCTTCACCAAATTGGGTGAAGTTGGGGGAGTTTCTTTATTTTTTCAAATAAGTTTTCAATTTCTTGTTTTTCCTCCTCTCCTTCTGGCACCTCTGTGATTAAGATGTTGGTGCGTTTAAAGTTGTTCCAGAAGTTCTTACACCATTCCTCACTTTTTTTTTTTTTTTTTTATTCTAGTTCCTTCTTTCTGTTCTGGTTGAACGTTTATTTCTTCCTTTTGTTACAAATCATTGATTGATTTGAATCCTGGCTTCTTTCCCTTCCCTGTTGGTTCCCTGTATATTTTTCTTTATTTTGCTTTGTGTAACCATTATTT